>JAADVF010000050.1:0-76950 GCA_023334555.1 Elongisporangium undulatum
ATCCGTGCCCATTTATGCCAGTCAACTCAGCTCGCTCGCGAAGCTGACGCGGCGGTGCATGAGCGGCTGGACGATAACTCCGACCATCTTGCTCTTGAGCACATTGCATTTCTGCCGAGCACGCATATCGCGAGGCGCTCGCTGTGAACGGTTCACACGGACACTTCACCGATCGAGCACGTGATCGCTGGAAGTGCTTTGTTCCTACGAGTTCCTCCGGCGAAGCAACGACCGCTGGCCCTGGGACGGATCAGCAGGGCTTTGAAGTCAACATTAAAAGGTGTCTCGTTTCTACAATCATCAACGGCTCATGTGCTAGTTTACTACCGAAAGAACAATAGCCAGCTTCAAGTTGCATGCGAATGAATGCGTTTCAACCGCCTTGGTGGGTCTCTTGAGCCCTTCGGAGCTCCGAAAAGATCGCTGCCGTCGCCTCGAAAGGCTGTTTCGGGAGAGGGGGGAGACAGTTTAAAAGTTAAGAATGATGCAAAGCGGAGCCAGTAAGCCGCGCCCCGATGGCTTTTGCTGCGAAGCTCTCAATTACGCTGTAGAAGCAGTAGCTCACAACCAAATCTGCTTCACCACACAAGAACAACACTAATCGCGAGCCGCCATGGACCAGCAGAATGCAAGCGCTTGCTACGACGCCGTGCTTCACAAGATGGGGCGCGATCTCACGCACGACGATCTTCTGGCACGCTATCCGACTAAGGGGTTCGGAAGCGAGAGCTCGAGCGGCCCTGTGCTCGCCCATCTCTGCAAGTTCTTCGACGACTTTTCCGTGGACCCAGAGTCGGCCAACAAGCTGCTCGACCAGAGAACGCAAATGGCGCAAGCGGAGATTAGCATTGACCACGTGGACAAGGCTTTCTGCGTCGGCGATGTCCAAGATCCGCTTGGGAAGCACATCCGCCACTTTGACTTCCGCCTGAACGAACCAGAGATGAAGAAGCTGACGCGCGATGGCTTTGTGGTCACGCAGCGCTTGAGCACCGAGAGCTTTGGGGAGATGTACAATCGACTGTGCGCTGACCAGATGCCCGTGTTTGTGACAGCCGACTCGGTGCTGCATGCGTGGCACCGCACGTTTGACGCCATGCTGGCCGACCTCGAAGAGCGCTATTGCATGGCCACGATCGACGCGATGTTGGCAGCGACGCTAATCAAGGTCGACAGCCTTTTCCGAGCGGCGCAAGCGGACCCAGACCAGTCGCTGAGCAATGTGCTGCTGGATGTGGATCTGTTCCTGGCCATGGCTCAGAGTCTGCTGGCTGGCGAGATGCAGCACAACCTCCAGGCCAATAAGACGCGGCTGGAAACGCTATGGGAGTCCATCCAGACCCGATCACTGGCCACGATCCAGATCTTTGGCTCGCAACGAGTGATCGATTGCGCGCTGTTCACTGCGCGTGGCCACTACCTCAAGAGCGAGTCGCTGAAGAAGTACTTTCGAGCGCTCACTTGGCTCGGAATCATCGACTTCCGCATCTTTGGCGGCCAATGCGCCGAGCATGACATGTTCCATCTGCAGTGCGCGCTCGTGTTTTTGGATCTGCTGCGCGAAACCCAGCAAATGGAGCCACTGGCATCCATGGACAGCCTGCTGGTCAGTCTCTTTGGCGATGGCGACGCGGGCTCGCACGCCATGATGCTCATGCAGCTGAACAATCTCGTGCCCAGCCGCAGCTGTCTCTCAAAGGTGTACTTCCCGAATGGCATGGCCAATATGGATCGGTTCTCTGCGCTTCAACAGCAGATCGTCCAGCAAGTTCACACTGTGGATCTAAACTATGAGCACTCGCCGACGTCAGCACCGATCTCGATGACGCTGTTCCGTCCTCGCTTCATCTGGACCTCGTTCATCTTCTCTCGCCTGGTGAGCGATCAGATCGCTTCCAAGCAAGAGAACCAGCCGAGACGGATCCCAAGCGCTCTGGACATCGCGTTTACTCTGTTTGGCAACGATGCAGCCAGCGAAGAGCTAGCGCGCCGCATGCAGGCCGAGGAATGCGACGGCAAGGACCTGGCGTTTGTCAAGTTCCGCGATGGCATCCAGTATACGCCCAACCTGCTGGCGCTTCGTGAGACCATCGACTGCTCGTTTGACGAGTGCGACGCCAAGGAAAAGGTCATCGGAAGGCACTGGGTTGAAGCGCTTCGCGAGCTGTCCAAGTCTCCAGCCGATCGAGCCACGGTGTTCCACTCGCAAGCGTGGCGTCTGCGCATGATGAACACGCAACTGGCCTCGTACACCCAGTTCCGCCACGACACTGCTATCTACCCCAAGCAGGCCACAACGCACATGTCGTTGCGTGAGCTTGGCGATGACTGCTATGTGGAACCATATCCAGAGTTCTGGGCCCGACTGAAGGATATGGCTGACCGAGCGGCCGATTTGGTTGGGGGTCTGCGCGATCCCACCGAGAAGCATTCGCGGTTCTTCGGGCTGCTGCAGGCCAAGCCGTTCCCTGAAGTGGCTGCGTTTCTCCGCCAGTTCGCGCATACCATGAAGAGGCTGCACAAGATCTCCGTCCGACAGGCCACTCACAAGGACCTGAGCAACAAGCAGCAGACCTTCCTCAAGAACATGATGGAGGAGCCGCGCGGCCACAACAATGTCCCGCAGTGCGGCTGGTACCCCAAGTTGTTCTACACGGGAGGTGAGGACTCGGGTGAGCGGGACGTTCTCGTCGCCGAGGTGAACAGGAACCTGCCGTCCACGGAGCACGAAGACCCAGGAGGGGTTTTGAATTGTGGCGTCGGCGATGTCAATTTCGGTGTTTTTGCCGTCAACAACGTGCTCTACGCTGGGCCTGTGTACAGCAGCTACGAGTTCGTTCGCCCACTCACGCAGCCATGGACCGACGAGCTGTTCCAGCGGAGCATCGATGAGGTCCAGCCTCAGAATTGGGCGCTTGATTCGTTTCTGTGCGGCTCCAAGGTCAAGCAGGATGATTGTACGTGCTGACTGGCGGACGGAGGCCATGGATTGTCAACCACCATCTCTGCGACTGGCATGATCGGGCATTGACGGGGAAGCCATGGTAGATACATATGAGACTGCATACATAACGCTTCATCAATATAGCTTTTTGTTTCCATTTGGTCGTTAGAATCGCGTGAGCTGCTTCAGGAGCAACAGAGACGCAGTGTTCCCACTCATCAGCAAAGGGCGATTGGATACGAAACGTTCGATAGTGACCCGCCCAATCCCAAGAACGCTGTGTCTAATCGGCAGAAATGCAATGCACTCACAAGCAAGATGGTCGGTCTGATCATTTAGTCGCGGCGCCGCATCAGCTTTGCGAGTGAGTTGAAAAGACTGGCCTATATGAGTCACAAAGGCCTTCGAACTCACTCACACCCTGCAGAACGGAACGCCGCTTGCAAAACTAAATATACCTGCCTGTTCAGAGAGTCGAGCAGATCTTTTGCAGCACCCAAGATTCCTTCCTCCTGGACGAGATGCAGGAACCGCTCGATGGGCTGTCCTTCGGCGTGTTCTCCTACCTCAAGACGCACCCGCGAGTGTCCCACTTGGAGTCCAAAAGCTGCACGGGTGCGAGCTCGATCCAGCTCGCGCTTTGGGAGCAGGTAGTTAGCCCATAATCCCTGTCGAATCAATCCTGAAAACTTACTCTTGCTCGGTCGTAGAAGCATTATCCGTGCGTACTTCCAGACGACTTGAAGCGCTTTTACACCATCAGCAATGGACTCTCCGTCAAGTGGTTCGTCCACTTTCGAGGTAGACTATTCGGCGCTGGAGAATGAATGTCTCGCAATGCCTGACGAATCCAATTCCAAGGCGAATCCAACCTCGTCGGCCATTTCATTATCAACTCCATCCAGGATTTGCAAAAGATTCACATAAAGCGATTTGCTCAGCAATGCCGATCAATTGATCAGCATCGGCTTCCCAAGACCAGTAGCGTACGAGGGCGAGCGCTGATGTATTTCAATGAACACGGAACACTCACATCTCATATTGCTCAATGACATCAGCTTGATATGCAGGAGCTGGTAGCCTTTCCACTTGAATCGTCACCGGCTTTTGGTGATGTGGCCGTGGTGTACTTGGCAGGTACGTACATGCTTGTGTCTGGTTACAGATAGAGTGCTAACCAGTTTGCACCAAGACGGACCACAGATTTGGTTTCGTGATCTGAGTGGCAAATGGAGTTTCCTTGCCGATACATTCGCAAACTATTACCGAATGATGATTGCGCACTTGGGAATCATTGGCTGGCAGGTGAGCGATGCATGGATAAAGCCCAATTCCAATTTGTAATCAATACTTTTGATAATCCACTTGTGTCTCGATCCAGGCGATTTTCTCGGACTCTGGGGTGGATCCAATTCGCAAGGTACGTGATACGAATTGCGAGCTCCAACGTACAGTACCTTGACGAATTTGATTGAGCAGCCTTGGTTCTACCTGTTCATTCCCAAGAGAATGGCTGTTGATGAGCATGACACATAGATCCCAAGGCGCGCAAGTCAACATTTGTGGAGCAAGGAAGACGTGCTCATGAAAAACCCAATGTCCACCATAATATCGTGTATATCACCTTTACATTGTCAGTCTTCCTCAAAGTAAAAAATGCTTTCATCACGATACTTCATTGCCGAAAAATCTTCACTGGATACTGCAACTACTCGTCGTTTCACTTGTGATGCAGGGATCTCCACAATTCTTGAATGGACCTTTGATAAACCGGGAGAATTTGGTGATCTGCAGTTCAAAATCGTCAAAGTCCGATTCTAAACACAATAACAATCGCGATGGCCTACCTTTTGAGCACACCAACGCGCAGCACCACAAGTTGCTCGTCTTCATCTGCATCATCCTCTGAAGATTGATAGAAGATACTCAGAATCTCGCATACGTTGAAGAGCAAGAAATGATCGATTTCATTTCCCGACAAATCGGCCAAAACCAACTCGCCAGTGTGCAGCTTCAACGTGTTTCTAGAATCATCCAATCCATAAACTTAGCATAAAATGATCAATGCGTAACCTTAATACCACTTACCGCTCTGTATCACCAATTTGAGCAGTTGCTGCGAGAATATTTGCAGGCTCGTCATCTTCTTCGTCATCATCTGACCGACTTTTTGATTCATTTTGCGCGGGCTGGAAATTGTCCAGTTCAGGATTAAGCAGTTTCTACACATTCGTATGGTGATGTGAGTTTAACACGCTCTTAAATCAGCAGTAGCGGGGATCTGGATCCAACCTGGAGGACAATACACTCCGTCACCCAGGAAGAATTCTTGATGGTTATATGGTGCCTTTTGGCGATATACTTGCACGTCTAGATAGTACATGATAGCACATGTTTTGTTACCTTACAATTCGAACTAAACAGCACTCCTCAAGAGCATGCGTTACCTTGGTATATTCGTCAGAAATGATCACATCGACTTGACGCTCACGGGAAGGAATAATATCCTATTGATGTCATCAGATATCAGTAAACAACGTCACAACTTATCCTATGAATGAAGTGCAGCATACCTCGATGACACGCTTGGCACCGCATGCTTTTAGAACAAAAGTAATCATAGAGCTCATGGATTTTGCGCTTGCCTTTTCGGTATGTTGTACGTCATGTGGAATTCCAAATGTGAGGCCAGAAAATATATCCAGCTACAAAATGAAAAGCAGCCAGGTCAGTCATTAGGATCCAGCAGTACAATTTGCAGCAGTCATGGCATTGTACCTCTTTAACGGGGAGACATTCAAACTTCTTCGTAGTCATGGAGTAGCCAGAAGGGACGTAATAACCTTCGAATGGAAGAATTTGCCCACCTTTAATGCACGCATGAAGCCACTCCGGGTGTACAACAGGGATTCCGCACGCTACTGCATACAGAAACTTGAGTTTGCGCCATGACACAGGGGTAGCAATCACGACGGCTTTGGTGTTATTGGGGCGCATCATATCTTGATAGCGATCGCAAAGCTTCCCGCCATGATCTTCAATGAGCCCCATCAAACTCGCTTCGCCATCCTTCACAAAACCAGTCAAACAAAACTCGAATTTGTACTTGAACATAGTTCGGGATCGCGATATGTAGGCCCGACTCGATGGCAATGGCGACAGTAACCTTGCTCGGGTGCGTACACTTGGGGTCGACGAGTTAGGTGTCGATAGCAAAGATGCCGAGCGCGTTGATGCACGTGACACTCGAGGGGTTTCATTGTCGGGAGAGAAACAATTACGTTGTCGTTTCCTTCGAGACGGAGTTGAATCGGCACTCGGAGCGAGAGCATTCACCTTTTTCTTTGCCTTGGAATGGGATTGTGGGGTAGATTGGAGCACTTCCTTATCTACCCTTCGAGAAGACGCACTTGGTTTCGTTGCTGATGATTCGTTGACGTTCATAGCGTTGAATTCAGAGGATGCGCCCTTGCTTGCTTCCGGTTGTAGCGGCTGTTTGCCCATAGCTTCACTTTCAGTCAACACCCCCAAGGCTTTTGAAGCCATGATACTAACATCGGGTACGCTATCCAAAAGCTGGGATTCGGTCTCTTGCGAGTCTGGCATGGCAAACGAAAACTCCAGGTTGCGTATCGCTGTTTTACCAGCAGGAGTCACACTCGGACCGCATTGACAGACCGCTTGACCGCACTTGCATGCCGAGTCACCAAACGCAAACGACTTTGACTGGGAATCCGTAAGCTCGGTCGATAATTGCGTGGTTTGCTTCTCCCTTTTCTTCAACGCCGTTCGATTGGGAGTCCACGGAGACTTGGCTGGAGATTCCTGCGGAGCCTCCGTCGTTTTTTGCTTATCGATTAAAGCCAAGTCCAATTGGGTCGGCGGTTTGCTAATCGCCACAGGCGACACCGCCGGATCTTTCTGCGCAGTTGCATCGAGATCCTGGATATCATCAACCGAAGGCTGCGTCATGGCACAATCGCTGCCCTGCTCATCGTCATCCTCAGCTGGTTGTGGCGATTGGGTCTCTCCATAATCCATCGGTTCAGTGTGAATGGCTTGAGTTTCCTCTTCCTCGTCAAACGGCGCGGTCTCGATCATGTCTGTCTCGTGCTCTTCGTCGTCGTTCGTGAGCGTCCCGGCCTCACTCACGTCGTCGTCTCCGAGCGATTCCGTGTCTGGATAATCCTCGTACTCAACCTGCGTCTCGCCATCAACATCCATCGCAGCAGCATGGTCGCTTTCCATCACCGCCGTCTTGTCGCTTGCTGTCGTTCTCTCTTCGTCTTCAACACTCGTGGTGCTCTCATCCAGCGCCGACGTGTTCCCAGCCACGTCATCCTGCGTCTCACCGTCGAACAGCTCGGCAAACGCGTCGTTCTGCGCTCTGGACTCGTTGCTCCCAAGCGGCGAGTTGGACAGTGACGTGTCGGACCGGAAGCTCGAGTCCAGATCCAGCGCGAGCTTCATGCGCATGGCTCTGGCTGGCGGCGTGCGCTGATGCACGTGGCCCGGCGGCAACGGCGGCCGGCCGCTGCGCATGGCGCCGAACGCGCTCAGATCGGCGCTGCACTGCACGCCATCTTCATCCTCCTCCTCCTCTCGCGCGGGCGACTGGCGCGGAGACACGGCCGTGAGCGCCGCCAGCGGGTCCATGGCTTTCCCTTTGGCGGGTTTCCCGAGCTTTGCGCGCCAAATGACGCGATTACCGTTATCGAGCGCGAGTGATGGTTCATCTACGCTAAGTACGGTGCACATAGATTACTTGATTGGCTGATTTTCAAAGATTATATTTCAGCCAATCAAAAGCGTTATAGGTCGCGCCCAGAAAGCTTCAAGTGAACCCTATTGCACTTTGCAATTTGGATCGCAAGTGACGAGGACGAGGCAGAGACATGGAGAGCTCTTGCGACTGGGAGCGGCTCGTGGCCGCTGGGCTACCGGCTAAGAACGCCCAGGAGGCGCAGCAACAGTACGCGCTGGTCACCATCCGCTCATCTCTGGACGGCGGGCTCGTGCAGGTCCTGCGGCGCATTGCGCACCAGCGGAAGAGCCATGAGAGGAAGCAGTCCTATGAGACAACTCATGAGCGCAAGCGGTCGAGAAGTGTCTCTATAGGTCCAATGCGCATGGAGCTGCTTAGCTGTGAGGCGACCATGAGCAAGAAACGATGCCCGAGTGATGAAGTGCGAAAGCCTGAGGAAGAGTCAGTGACCAGCACTTCGGAATCAAGCATAAGCATGCGAAAGGTGAGCGCAACCCTGTCAAGCGCGTGGGATTTTGTATCCGTAGCGTCAGTGTACGCCCAGAGCGCATGCGAAGAAGCTTGTGAACTTGTACGGACGTTCCTGCAGCTGCCCACGAAAAACCAGGATGCCATCGAGCTGATATTTGACCAAGAAGACAAGCTCTGGGCGGCCGATAGCGAGATGAAACAGACCAAAATGCGCACCAGATCCACGCAAAAGCAGCTCATGAGCTCATGGAGGACACGAAGGATCACATAGAGTAAGGTAATGGTACTGTACGCTGAGTCTTTTTCCCAAGAACGTATCAACTAAAGATAGAATTGCTCTTGAGCCTCGGCCTTTCCCTCACATTGCTTGATGGGCTCCGATGGACAGGCAGTCACCAAGCCAGACATCTTCGCGAGAGCCAACCCCCTCCGATGCTACTGCGCTCAAGGCGTCGCTGTATGAGACGGCGCTGCAAGTCGAAGCAGATACCAAGAAAGTGGCGGCTCTGAAGAAACAATTCCAGGACCAGCTGGACTCTCCGACACAGCCGTGTCTGCGGAGCTGCTCATGCATCTCATCGGTCAAACGAGGGCGCTATGCGGAAGCGACCTGCGAGGCGCACAAGCTCACACTGCGCAATTCCAAGCCCTACTCAGAACAGCTTGGGAACCAGATCGTGGTGTCGCCCATTCGTGTTCCAACCACAGATTACTATCAGTCCTCTCGACCATTTACTTCCGACAATACTCTGAGCAGCGCGCTTGGTCCTCTTTTACCAAAGTCGCCAACAAAAGCCAACCCGGCGCGTCTCAGAGGCTCCAAAAGCGCGTTCTCGCTGCACAAGAACTGGGACGATGTCGACGAAATGGTCTCGGCGCACATGCTGCCTTCGCTCTCCTCGCCCAAGTTACTCTGCAAGCCAACGGATTCAAGCACGGACGCAGCGGTATGTCTGCAATGGCTATGCTATTCGATCAGCTGTTGTACTCATGCTAGCTTAACGGTTCATACGATAGGCGTTCCCGATGCATTCGATTGTGCTGGAAGCCCCTTCGTCTCTTCCACTACAAGACGCATTGGATATGCTCGAGAAATACGACAAACTCATTCGGCTGCAGGCCCAAACGCCACGTAACATGGCTGCCCTGTACACGCGGCGATCGACGCTGTTGGCAGCGCTGGGCAAGTACGAAGCAGCACTGAGCGATGCCGAGCAGGTCGTTCGATTGGACCCCAGCGCCACAATTGTAAGAGCCCTAAGAGCCCATTGCGTTGATCCGTGCGCCACACGATGATGAAGACACTCATTGCTGTATTATATAGGGCTACTTTCGCAAAGGCTACGCTCTCTGCGGCCTCCGGAGGTTTGCTGATGCCAGCAGCGCGTTCCAGCAGGGACTCGCGTATGATATTAGCTGCAGGCAGCTACGCCATGCGCTTGAAGTCGCACTGCATCACGTTCGGCGCCCTGAGTTACGATAAATTCTATAATATGTATGATGATAACACAGTCCACTCTGGCGAACGCATACTCGATCCAGCGATCATGAATCAAACGCACTTACTAGTCAATGAGTCACTGGACCGGCATCATCGTCATCCGAGGGCTGCGCTGTGACCAGAAGCAGGCCATCATCATCACCATCAGCACAAGTTGCCAAGAGCATCATTCCAGTCGACTCGATGCAGCCAAGTTATCCCACCCAAGAGCCCCACCATTGGCTGGAACCAATAATTGTCGCTCTTCTGATTGGCTGAAAAGAGAAAGTGTTTGTGCAATCCCATCCCCCTTGAGCTTTCGTGCGCGTCCATGGAGCAAAAAGTGGGCCTGCGTTCCACATTTGCAATTCGGATCGATCCAGAACACAATATCATCAACAGAATGGTTGTGGCCCCACGCGTTCTCGCCGAAGTCTACCGCCTGCATCACGTGCCGCTGCCGGCCATCACGCTGCAGGCGCTGCTCAAGCGCGGGCCCAAGGCGCCGCCCGCTGCCGTGATCGCTCGTCTGCGTGAGGACCCCAGCGAGCTGCAAAAGGTGCGAGATCCTGCTGGGTCGTCTTTGCATCAGTTAGTGCTGACCATGCGACTTGTAATGTATGGCTGCAATAGTGGAAGGAGCTCAATGCGCCCGTGATCATCACGTCGGCGCAGCTGCTGCACAAGGAGGTGCCGATCCGTCTCGCGCGCCGCATTGTGGACCTGGAGAACCTGCCGGACGAGCTGCCGGACGCGGCCCCCATCGTGAGTCTGCGCGAGCAATTGCTCAACAGCTTCGACCAGATGATCAGGTAATAGCGCATATCGCTGGCTCAAGATGGCTACACTTGGGACTGACTTAGCATCATCAATGCTACGTTAGTGCTCCACTGCCGCGCAGTCTGGAGGGCGAGCAGCAGTACATGGATCTGCACCGCCGCACTCGCGCCGAGCATGCGACCATGCACCACACGCTCTGGGACGCCATCAAGGAGCTGAGCTACGAGCCCGAGGGGCTCTCCGAGTCGCTCGACAACTTTTACAACTCGCGCATCGGCATCCGCATGCTCGTGGACCAGCATCTGGCTGCGCAGACGCCCACAGAGGGCTTCACGGGCATCGTTGCGGACCACGCGTCGCCCATGGCCATTGCGCGTGAGCTGATTGCCAAGGTCACGCCTGTGTGGAAGGCTGGACTCGAAGCCAGTGGCCAGACGCTGCCGGAGTTCCATCTCTCGGGCCAGGACGACGCCACGTACCGCTACGTGCCGCAGCATCTCGAGCTCATCCTGTCCGAGGTGCTCAAGAACGCCGTCTTCAACAGCGTCGGGCAGTCGGCCACGTCGCCACCGCCGATCAACATCCTGATCGCGGGCGGCGCCAACGGTGTTTGCGTCAAGGTCTCGGATTTCGGCGGCGGCATGACGCGCGCCCAGGCTAACGGCCTGCTGTCGTACCACCAGAGCTACACCAAGAGCGGCACGAGCCACTACGACCCTGTGGCCGCGGCCATCGACCGTCGCGCACGCGGCATGGACTTCTTGGACTCGTTCGGCCTGCGCATCGCCTCGCTCTACGCGCAGTACTTTGGCGGCGCGCTGTCGCTCATGCCGCTCGAGGGCGTGGGCGTGGACGCGTATATTTACATGAACTGCCTCACGGGCGCTTCCGAAGTCAAGTGAGCAGCTCCAGTTCCAGTCTGTTCGGAACTCCGCAATCCCGACGCCATCAACAAACATATAAATACACTCGACACGTCCATTGGCGAGAGCTCGTCGTCTCTGAATGATAATCTGACAGCAGAATGCAGAGTATCCCCTTTCGTGTGATCTGGGCAGGCGATGGAGATGTCCAAGATGCATCGATCCGCCCGTCGACTTCTACATCAGAGAGCGTCCCAGGAGTGCTACACGATACGGAGCATCACACGTGGACATCCGTCAGGTACTGTAGGAACACGCGCCTTGCGTCTCGGTCTCTCCATAAGCGCAACTGACGAATGAGACCGCTTGCCCCAGAGCAGAAACAGCATTTTCCCTCAGCAGATCGGGATCCAGGTGCTTGGGGAGGCTACGTACGTCGTTAAAGCGCTCCGTGTTGCAGTGGATCGTGTGCAGGCGCCAGCGCAAGGTCAGACGATCGCTTGTCTTCCTTTGATTGCTGTTCTCTGGGATTGAAACATATACATTAGTGGAAATATTCGCTGCCTCTGATGAAGTCCACGCCCCAGACGCTCTCACGCGCTATCGGAGTGCAACGTTCGTTCCCTGCTGGTATGTGGCCCTCTATCCTCTCAGTCATCGATGTAATTGTGCACTTACAGCCCGTTGTACTCTTAGCTCCCCGCTCCAATGGCCTGCGTTGATGGCTGCTCCGGCGCAGTCGATTGGTCAGAAGATCGCTCGATTCCGTCAACCAAAGTGCTCGTTTTTCAAGCTCGTGATTCACGAGCCTCACCCTCACAACAACAATCTATTCCACCAGGTTCGTGCGTCTCTGTGGTTTTATTTGGGCTTCACTATGAAACGCTGCGCTCACATCAGATCTCTGTAGGTGACCTTGCACGAGCTAGAGCTTTTGGGTTCGCTCGCATCAAAAGAGGAGGATTCGTGCTCGGAGACCTCACGAGATCAGAAACACACGCATCCACAAGAGATACCAGTGCTCGGCTCGTCGCTTTCAGAGCAAGAGGAACTACAAGCTGCTCTGCTGGAAGCCGGCGTCTCCTTGGATCTGGTGATGAAGGTTGTGGGGCTTTCATCTCACCAGAAATCTGACACCTCTAGCGCTTCATGTACGCAACAATCACCATCAGTTGGCGACTTGATTGAACAGCAAAGCGTGATCAGTGAAATTGTTACAGTGCCTTCAGCAATTCCTGAACAAGAGGAGATACCAACGCAACATGATCCGGATCTGGGGTCAACGTCTCCGCTCGATATGGTAATGACTCAGTACCTAGCCCAGAAATCCCACCAGGATGCGTTCGTGCAGTACGTGGTTCAGTCCGGATCAGCCAACAATAACGGCCCAGAAACAACGCTCCAAGTTGCTTCGCCCAATTTGCATTTCTTGGATCTGAAAAGCGCCGACAGAGACTGGAAACAGTTTCATGCGGTCGTCAGGTACACATTTGGCGATTTCTTTATCAAGTGCTTGCATGACGACTGCCACGACGTTCGCATCGCTTGCATCCAAACTGCTGAGCGGTTCTCAGTGCTGCTGAAAGACGCCCTGGGCAGTGAGATCGCATACGAAGGACTGACCGCGCTCGCAACGCTCAGTCTGCAGGACGAGCACTCGCCCGTCTTTCGATCAACTCTTCATTTGGTGCAAACGCTTTTCCAAGATCAGCCGTTTGCGACAGGAAGCGACAGCCTTGAGATCGTCAGTTCGATGGCAAAAGGAAGAATCAGCTCGGGACTTCGCCCTGTTCTGCAGAGTATCCTGGGAAATCCATGCTGCTGGTCGATTAATGGGGCGGCAGGAACAAGCAACATGAAGCAAGCAGTGCGCTCAGTCGACCGATCTTTTCTGTCGTTCATTCGTATGCTGATGAGTCAGAACGCCACCAGGTCGGTCCTGTTCCAAGTGATGCTGCCGCTGCAAGACGACGACTTGGACGACCGCACGCGCATCCAAAGGGAGTTTCAACGGGATCAGAGGCACTGGATCCAAACGACCAACACTTTTCGATTGATCCGCTGGCTTCTGAGCAGCTCACATCAGCAAAACCCACCGCTGTTGGGGTCCACGATCGAAAGGATCCAAGCCTTTTGCAAGCAGCATCTCGGGAAGCAATCGCTGGCGCTGTGGAAATCGCGGAAAGAGATCCACAAGATCCAGACCATTGCCTTGGAATGCCTGCACTTGGCAGACTCGGAGCCCAAGGATCCACCCGAAGATAGAAGGCTGCACTCGACAGACAACGACTGCAAGGTCCATCGTCCTCTGTTTGCGGAGCTGCCATTCACACAGGAGGAGTCTGCACGCTACAAGGCCCAACTGGAGAGCTATTTCAACAAGCATCCTCGTCCGCTGGCATTGTACCATCACGCGTTCACCCAGGAGAGCCTGCAGGACCACCGAGACACGTTCTCCAAGGGAAACATTGCGTTTCGAGGCCAAGTGGAGCGGCGCACGCCACCCACGCGATCCTTCCACCAGCAGATCTTGCAGAATACCCAGCCGTTTGAGTTCCGCACGCCTGTTGAGCCTGCTGTTCCATCGACAGGAGCCAATCTGTCAAAGACACTCGTTGAAGTGAAATCGTCCTTCGCCTTGTTCAAGGGCACGCTTGAAGAGCGAAAGCCCGAGTCGTCAACACCACGCAGTTCTTCAAGGCAAAAGCCAGAGCTGCAGCCCAAGGCAGCGCCATCTACAGGATGGCAGCGATCACGAAGCTCTCGCGTTGCTTCCGCAAAAATCGGAGACGCGCCAAAGCAGCAAGAGCAACCCCCTCGAGTTGACGTCATGGACGCTACCAGCGCAGCCACTGCCTTGACTCCCGGTGCAAAAGACGACCAAAGTCCGGATCCTCCAACGTTATCTCAAGTTGCGACTGCAGTAGCAATCGCCCAAGCACCTGTCCGCCTCTCATCGGCTGCTCCATCGTCCAAAGCTCAAGCGCAGGTGCCCAGTCCAGCACGACATCCAAAGACAGCACCACAGGTAAGCAATCGATCCACAGACAAGAGCACCGACGCGAACGGATGCACGCTCCAATGAATCTTCAGGTGAGTTGCTCGTGTATGAAGTAATTGTATTCTAGTATTTCAGATCTATCTATTCCTCTAATCAGACCGGTTGGTAGCCTCGGGGTTTGCTTGTAGCCCCCCACCAGCGTCGGCGCATAATGAGCGCTCCGGCACAGGCTGCAGCTGCGAGACCCCCGAACACCACGCGCTCTGCCTCCCAAGACACGTCGTCAGAGCCAAAGCGATGGCCCACGATGAAGCCGTCCAGCACGCGAACGTTGCCGCGCCGGGCCTCCTGCGCCGCGTGGATCCAGACCGAGTCCCACACGCGTCCGTCCTCGTTGGTCACGAACTCGAACAGCGCGTGGCTGGTATTATAAATATGCATCCGGCCGTAGCCGTACTGCTGCGTCCTCACGACGCTCCAGGGCGTGTCCGGCAGGAAGTCGGCTGTATCACGCAAGGCTCCAGCCGAGCCGACCATGATGTGCACCGGTGCATGCGCACTCAGCGATCCATCCGTCTCGGTGTCCACGCAGACACCAGCATTCACGGCACATGTGCGTTCGTAGGCGTGGAAATGGGCGGCGAAGACCACGTTCACGCCGTACTTTACGGCCAGCGGCTCAATGTGCTCGCGCACCAGCAGCGACACGCGCTGGTCCTGATCGTAGTCCTCTGAGCTGTACATGGGCCGGTGCACGTGCAGCATCAGCCACGGGGTCTTGGTGCGATCCACCTGCGCTAGATCCTGCTGCAACCATTGGTACTGCGTCGATCCGACCGCAAAGTCCAGCTCGGCCGTCATGATGGTGTGGTGCACCAGCCCCATGTCGGTGCTGTACCAGAACGCGTCGTGGCCGTTCTCCGGCATGATGAACCGCTTGATTGTGGGCACGCCGCACTCTCCATTGGCCTGGTTTCCGTTCTCCTCGGCTTGCTCCAGCAGCGGATGCGACGGGAACTTGGCCACATTGACCTCCCGGCCTTCGCTGAAGCCGTACTCGTGGTTACCCATGGCGATCAGATACGCGATCTTGGACGCCACGCGCTCGATGAGCAGACCGAACTGGTCCCAGGCGAACGTGCGGCCCTGCGCGTACGAGAGGTCGCCCAGGTGCATGGCGGCCACGTACGTGTGCGTGCTGTTGTCGACGGTATCGCGCTCCATGAGCTCCATGGTCGCACCGGAGCGCCACGGGACGGCGTATTCGCCGGTGGCCGTGGTCGGGGTGCCCAGATTGCCCAGCACAAAGAAGCTCATGGTATCATTGCCCTCGCTGCCGTTCAAGCGCTGGGCCATGGTATTGCTGCCTGCTTCCGGTGGAACAACCAGCTCGTGGATCTCGCTGCGTGTGCCGTTCCTGGCGCCGACCGTGTAGAAGTATGTCTCGCCGGGCGTGAGGTCCTTGAGCACGGCGCTGAACAGCTGGCCAGGGTCGCGATACCGCTGGGCACTGATCTGCGTGGCTGGCTCGCCGCACATGTCGCTGGCGGAGTAGGATCCAGCAGTGGCCGTGACGGAGCGATCCAGCGCGTCCTGCTGCGAGCCGTAGCGCACCTCGGGCGTCTCTACGGCGGCGCTGGTCCATGACACGCGCATCTCGCGCGCGTGCGCAGTCAATGCGAGCCTCAGTTGCAGCGGCTGCGTGGGTCCGTGCACCATGCGGAAGATCGGCGATGTGCCCAGCACCTGGCGGTCGCTCGTGAGGAAGCGGAACTGCCACGCGCAGCGCATGTTGACGATCGGACCGACGCGGACCGAGCCCTTACGCTGCCTTCTGGTTGAGACCAGGTCAATGTAGTCGTCCACATCAACGGCGACCGGCTGGGCTGCATCATCGTCCAGACAGTAGACCGCGATGTCGTTGTCCAGTTCAATGGAGCCGTGGTGCAGCGTCGTGGCGAACGCGATGGTCAGCACGTCGCGGTGCTCGAGCACCTGCGAACCCGAGGGCGCGTCCACGTCGAAGCGGTAGAGATAGCCGCTCATGATGGACCGCGTGCCGTTCCGGCCCTGGTCGCTTGAGGACGACGCGTACGGATCGTCGTCCTCCGTCACGGACTCGGCCATGAGCTGCTTGTAGTACGCGTCGTCGTACACTCCGATAGGCGAGCGGAACCAAGTTAGCAGCAGCGAGCTCATAACCAAGGCGGCCAGCCAGCGCACGGTCTTGACGCGCGACCACGCGGCCTTGGGCAGCATCCTGGGCGTGAGGAGCGTGAATGAGTCGAGCAGCTCTCGGCGGCTGCTGCTGCTCATCCCCACTGACTTCCTTTTGTGTCCTACAGTTCCGAATTGATGGGGGGATGTGCGACAAGCTGAAGTATCCGGAACATGACAAAACAGGAGTAGATGGGTCCGCTGACGCACTGAAATACATAGGCATCACGTATGGATAGTGAGTGCACATATTGTCATGATCAACATATGATATGTGGGACATCCGGATCGCAGTATTGGTGGTACACATTAGATACCCACGTTTCGTCATTTTTTAAGTTAGTCGCGTTGTGATAATGATTACACCAATGTCATCTTAAGTGATTATGCCAATGTGGACTCTTGGCTACTACTAATGGCTATTTCCTGTTAGTAGAGATCTAATAGCTAGCTTCAACAAGCCACCGGGGAGCCATCAGCCAGTGCGGCCAGCCCCGTGGCGACCGCGTAGTGCGCCGGTGGGTACTTCAACGTGTCCAGCAGCGCAGTGCTGGCTCCATGCGCCACCAGCGACGCGATGCACTGAGCGTTCGCGTGCAGTGTGGCGCAGTGCAACGCGGACCAGCCATTGCTGTCCTGTAGGTCAATGACTGCGGCTGGCGTTGCACGCAGCACCACATCCACTGTGACGTCCATGCCCCGAATAGCCGCCCAGTGCAGCGCCGAGCGGCCGTCGACGGACACGAGCGAGAGATCCGCGCCAAGCGCCAGCAGCCGCTGGACTGTGGCTGTGTGGCCGTTGGCCGCCGCGCAGATCAGCGGTGTCCATCCACTCGTGTCGCGCGCATTGAGATCGATTGAGAACAGGGATAGCGCCTCTGCTGGGCTCTGGGCTTCGCTATCATCGCCGCCACCTTGGAGATCGCCTCGGCTGCTTCCATTGACCAGGACATCAATGACCTCCGTGTGGCCAAATTCGGCGGCGTAGTGCAGAGCGCACCAGCCGGATCCGTCACGTGCCGTCGGGTCGCAGCCACGCGCGAGCCACTCCTGTACTTGCAGCAACTGGCCGCGACCGCACGCGAGTCTCAGTTCCTGGCCGTACTTGTAGGCGGGCGCGTACACGACCGCAAACATGTTGAGCAGCGCGTCTCTGGCTACGCAGGCAGGCGTCGCTGGATGATCTGACGCCGCTGCAACAGCATCTGCTGGCTCTGCTTGATCAGCAGAGTCCTCTTTTGGCGCGTACAGAGGCAAATGCGGCAGCACGAGCGACTGGTAGAGCTCGTCCGACAGCCGCAGTCCAGCGCTGCGCAGCACCAGCGGCACCTGGTCCATTGGGATCGTGCCCTTGGCATCTGGGTCCAATTCTTCCATCGCTTTCTTCACGAGATCAAAGTCGCTCTCACGCAGCTCGCTGATGCGCGCGACGTCCAGCTTGCAGGGCCCATCGATCACGCCACCGGAGGAGCTGAGCGTCGTGAGCCGCGCAGTGGTGGTGGTCATGCTCTCTTTGCTCGGGTTCGTGACCTGCGCGATCGTGAGCGTGAGGCTGGCGCCCATTGGGATGGAGACATCGGTCAGCAGGATCTCCAGCGCATGCTGCTCACGCCGCCACACAGCGGTGAGCACGCGGTTGTGCAGTACTGCGCTGCGAGCGAGCACTCGTGGGTGCTCATCCATGGCCCATCCGTCGGCCGGAAGCTCCAGCAGCAGTCGCCCGCCCGTGGGGATCGCGCCGTGTACGCAGAAGGCCAGCGACACGTCTGAGACTGCACCGGGGCAGCAGCTGAACGGAAGCCACCGCCTGGGGCCTGTGATTACGCCCGGCATGATCTTTGGGATCGCGAACGGACACGGTCCGTCCAGGATCTGGCCGCCTCGCGTTGAGACGGGGACGGTCTCCCGCACCACGAGCTTCTCATAGGAAGTCACGACGGCCTCGCCTTGAGAAGTCGCACTCTCTGGGGTGTAAACTCCGGAGAGCACAATCACCACGGGGGTCTGCGCTGGTAATTGGCCCTCGCCCTGGAGCGTAAACTCTAGTAGTCGCGTGATCGGAGTCCAACAGGTTTGTAACGCTGGTGCTGGCGTCCCGTGCGGCAGACGCAGCACAGCAGACCCAGCGGCCGGCAGCACCCAGCCGTGGTCTGGCCATTTGACTGTGATGCGGCACCCGGCGACGAGAGCAGCGCTCGTGGCGAAGCGCAGCGCCACTTGGCCGACAACCCCGGGGGAAGCGTCTTCCGGCTCCAGCACGCGAGCTCCCTGGAAGCGCCCAGCCACAATCTTCCGGTGGCGCTGGGCCAGACGCAGGTTTGCCCCACGCTCGTCGTCCTCGTCCTTGGGGTGCGAGGCCATCCTTAGCGCATTGCGCTCGCCCAGACAGCGGGACGCGGATCCATTTTTAGCATCGTGATGGTGGTCATGGGTTCCACACACGTCGCATGTTTGGTTCTGGCCGGTTGCACACAGAAGTCGGTAACCGGCAGAGCGTGGAATCGAGCAACCCATCATCGTTGAATTGTAAGCAATGATTACGCGCTTGGCGGGTGTGATGGTAAACGGACCTGTCACAAATTGACCCCAACCCTGTCATGTTTCATATTATGGGTCGAATCAGATATCATTTCTCACAGTCTAATTTTAGAGTGCTTCAAGCTTAGCTTCTGCATGCTCTTCCGTATAAATATAGTATATTACAGGTACCCCTTTTCGATCATGCACGCCAGGTGAGGGACCAGGGTTCTTTGCTCGCATTACGCACTGCCGCGCAGTATTCAGAGCACCCATTTCCTCGCTTTGATTGGCAGAAAACTATAGACGCCATGCCGTAAACGGACATCCGGTACGGTACGCGCGGGGAGCGGGAAGGGCTCGGTCGGTTGGCTCCGTTGGGGTCGACTCATTAGAGAAAGCCGGCGGCCGTGCGGAAGAGCAGCTCCCGTGATCTCTCTCTGTCACCCGGCCATGTCTGGCCACAAGCGCTACCAAGTGCGCTCGAAGGAGAACTTCCTCAACTACCTGCGCATCGAGCTCGCGCTGTTCAAGTGCGAGTGGAAGATTATCGTGCCATGCATCATCATGCAGTGTACGTGATGATCTGTTTGGAGCTTCTCATTAGGTGGAGTGCCTGACTGGCTGTGTGACCATGCAGACGTCCACGGCATCTTCCACAACATCGCCTACTGGGTGCAAGCGCATAAGCTCTCGGAAATCCAGCGCTTCACGCTGCATGATCTGGGTTTCGAACTCATGAGCGAGCTCACGTAAGTTCTGGTGTTCGTATCTACCGCTCTATATAAGCTGTCTACTAATGCTTGTTGGTGATGACAGTGGCTCTGCTGCTCACTGGTCCGACTACCTCGTGTTTGGCGGCATTTTCGGGCCCGCCATCCTGCTCGTGCTGACCATCCCGCTCTTCAAGCAGAACCCGAACAAGCCCCGCTATCTCGTGATTGTGCTCAAGCGCGTGCTGATGCACATCAGTATTGCGTTGATCTTCCGTATCATTTCGTTCCTGGTCACGACGTTGCCGTCGCCGGCGGCTCACTGTCGTCTTGACTTCAACGAGACCTGCAAGGCCGAGCACGAGAGCGACCCGATCCAGTGCGTGGTACCCAACCCGGACTTCAGCCCTCCGTCCGGATCCGAGTTCTTCACCAACATGGATGCCCTCAATGGATGCGGTGATCTCATGTTCTCCTCGCACACCATCTACACCATGTCGTTCATTCTCACGGCCTACAAGTTCTGGTGGAACAAGTTCCTCTTCACGTTCATGATCTGCGTCCAGATCGCCATCGTGTTCCTGATCATTGCCTCGCGCAAGCACTACAGTCTCGACGTGTTCTCGGCGCTCTACATCGTACCGCTGCTGTGGTTCACCCAGGATGCGTACTTCAAGGATATCAACTGCAAAGACACCAAGGTGTCGGGCAAGACCATCCAGGAGTTCTACGGAATTGACGTCTCGTCCGATCTTGGTGACCAGGTTACCACTCCCTTGGACACCGTGCAGGTGAGCATGGCCGAAGACTCGACTGATGATACCAACGGCGCTTTCACGCGAAAGAGCTCTATGTAATTTGCACAAAAATAACCACGCGAGCACAACTAGACGGACTTTACGTACACATCGCCCATTTGCTACTAAACTTGCATACATTCACTTGAAAATGACATTTGTTTCGGTAAATGAAAGCTACTAGTATGATTGCTCTGGCACCAGTTTGAGCCTTGCTCACAATATCGCAATTGTGCTGACACACATGATTTCCAATGAATTCGTTCCTTGGTCTGAGCGGTTTTGGATTATGATTTGGATCACTCAAGTGCAATCAATGAATTGTGTGGGGAGTAAAGGTCGCCAAGTTGGCTTCCTAATCACCAGCACGATTGATGCATTAAAATACTCAGTCAGACTCAGTAGTAATCATTGATTTGCGATAGCATATCGACGTCGGTTAGATCGTCCATTGAGAAGCTTGATTCCTGGCTAGCTTCATCGGTCCACCCATCTACTCGTGCGTCTTGAAGCATGTCATAATAGCATTGATTCTTCTTGAAATATAGAGGTTGGCCATCTTGCAAATTCTTTTGAATCATGACCCAGTCTTGGTGTTCTTTTACAAGCACATGATCTGGGACGGCCTGAATCACACTGGTTGCAACAGCAACTTCACACTTTCGATTATGAAAGGCGGTCTTCGAGAGGTGTACTATCACTTCCAGAGGCTTCAAAGCCGAGCTGAACGATAACGCTGGCAAAGCCAAATCCTCCGCTCCATCACCGCTTTCCGCGAAAAGCTTCACATGTATCAATTCTGGTTCGCCTTGAGCAAAAAGTGCATGCGAGTATACCACACGATTCTCGCAGTACGGATCCTCGCGGCAGTGGAAGCTCAAACATCTCAGTTGGTCATCAAGTGACGAGAACCTTGTTCCCAGGAGATCTTCCACGCATCGTTGCTTCTCAATGTCCACTATAAATGCGAGACCGCCATCAACCCAGAAAATTGGGTCACCATGCCGGCTTGCATCAAGTACAGATCTTAGTCTGTTCAACAAGTCGAACGGGTGCCTTCTGCTACCTAGGAATTGGGCGATGATTATCCGTGCCGGTTCAGAGCTACATATTCACGAATCGCCATGATTCAAACCGTCACGATTGCGCTTCAGCTGGAGACGAGACGTTTCTGCCACGAACGCTTCTCACAATCAACTCACGACCACAGAAAGCAGCGCACTCGATCCTCACATGCTCACCTTGACGCTTGCCTCTCGCGAGCTGACCTTCTATTAGCACTTCGCGGTCACATGCGCCTCTCTCAGCACCATACAATGCTGCAAGGAGCCTACACGGTGACCCACTCATGTACCTGCTGCTGCGTTCTCGCGCTGTGCAGTCGTCCTCATCCTGGCGCTTGCGATCTTGCTCTCTTGTTCTCTCCTTGTCAGATGCTGGAATGCGCGCATTCAACTTCAACGCGCGGAAAGAGTGATGGTCATCGATTCATTGAATTGTAACTTAGCACGGTATAACCTCAAGACAAACAACTTGACTCAGAGCTGGCGCAGCAGCAGCTTCCAAGAGCGGAGCTTGAGCATTTGCTCGATCTGGTCGCTCGACAAGAGCGTGGCGTCTCCGCTAATGATGTGGCCGCTGTCCGTGGACGACGTCTCGGATGGCATGGACGAGCCCATGCACACTAGTGTGTCGCGCGCGAGCGGGGCCAGCGCTGGGAACCGCTTGACGCCGATCGTACCCCACCATTCCACAGCGTCGGTGCAGGATTCATCGCCCTTGGCCGTGAATTCGAAGAAGTCTTCGACTTCGTCATTATAAAAGCCGCCCGCAGCATCTTTGCCTGGTGTACGCGCTGCGCGCGCGATCGCGAGCAGGCCCTTACGCGGTTTCCGCTCGTTCGCCGAGCTCTGCGAATCCACTTCGTAGCCATAGTCGCGAGCAAGGATGGAGCGAATACGCTCTTTCATGTACCCGACTTCATTCACAGCGTTGGGGATCGCAGGGTCTAGAGCTAGTGCAAGCTGGGCCAGTGGACTGGCAAGATACAGCCGATACTGATGCAGCTTGTCCAGGATCAAGCGCGCTCCCTTGACTGCAGACGGAGACGACATCACTCCAGTACCCATGTTTTCGTCGATCATAGTCTTGCAGTGGTTGCTCAGCGATTCCAAGATCAGAGGCTGCATCGACAGTGTCGTGTACATTCCAGCGGCGGCCTGCGTAGTCAGTTCATACGCCGGCTCCAAGAAATCTTTCATGGCCTTGAGCGTTCGCCACTCGGACGCAGTGGGAGGCGAACCAAGACGATGCTTGAACTCGTTGGCATTGCACAGATCCTCGAATACATTACGGACGTTGTAGCACGACTCGATCATTCCGAATGTGGAGTTCCACTGCGCCGGATTATCCAACTGAGGCACATCCACAAGCTCTTCCGGTGTGCGACCCAGGCGAATCTGCACGTCCTTGAACATGGCCTGCATCGGCTCGGAATTGTGCACGATCTGCAGGATTGTACGTAACTTGGCGACCTCTTCCTGCATCAACAGATCACATTCCATGACTGCGTGGGTGATAATCTCGGATACACAGCGAATGTGCCAATCTGCGTCCAGACCCGTGATGTATTGCGCATTCAACGCTTCTGCTACGAGGCGCATGGCCGGCTCCATTTCTTTGGAGCTTCCGGTCGTGATTGATCGGATCTTGGTGTGCAGATTGTACTCCTTGATCAGGTTCAGCAGTAGCTCCGACATGGCGTGCTCATTCCGTGGCGCCGGGAAGTATTTGATGCCGATCACACAGCTATTCAGCTTCCAGTTCTCGTCAATCCAGTGCGCGCTGATGGCAATGTAGCCGCGCATGATATGCGGAGACCAGTTATCGCACGTCAGCGAGACTCGTCCAGGGATATTGTCGATCACCATGCGCACAAGCGATTGGTAGCGCGTGTACTCATCGCCGATGCCACGCTCGAGTTGGTCCGGGGAAGGCAGAGCGTAGAAGCGATTCAGCTTCTTGCAGAAATCCTGGAATGGCTCGCTGTTCATGATCTGCGGCGACTGCTTTTCTTGTACGACCCAGTTGATGAGTGATGCGAACACATCTGCGCGACCCACATCGCTGAGTCTGTTGCGACTGGCCAGTCGATCCGAAGCCTTGTTGCTGCCATTCGCGCTCGCAGCCGAGTCGGACGCATGGGAGATCGCGCCGTTTTCGCCCTTGGAAAGATTGTGTCTCGTTCGCAAATGCAGCGCCAGGGTCGAGGTCGAAGACACCTTGGCGTAGTTCGATCCACAGCCCTTGAACATGCACACGACGCGTCCGATGGCGACATCCTCCATGAAGTGGTTGAACACCCAGGAGCTATGACGGCGTTTTTTGGCTCGCGGCTCACCATTATCTTCGCCCTTGACCATCACACTTGCTGGCGACGATCCCATCGGAGTGTCATTGCCCACGAGAGCAACTGCTCCAACGGGCATATTCGGAGGCACGATCGGCGGAGGGCGGGCAGCGGCCTGGCGCGCAATCTTGGCCGCCTTCTGCGCGGCCACCAGGTTGGGGTCCACACCAGTGGCATCGCCAATGAACTCTTCAACACCGTCGCGAGTGAGCCCGTGCTTTGTCTTCAAGTGCAGCGCCAGGGTCGACGTGGACGAGACCTTGGCGTACGTCGTGCCGCACACTTGCACCATGCACATCACGCGGCCCGTAGCCGGATCGTCGGCAAAGTGGTTGAATACCCAGGAGCTATGCTTGCGCTTGCGGCCGCTGCTGCTGGTGCCAGCGATGGGGCCATTGAGCATGGCGCTGTTCTCAACGTGCTGCACGAGGCCGCTGTCTCCATCGGAGGACACGGGCGCCAGGCTCTGCAGCGGCACATGGCCCACGCCGGCGTCAGCTGCTAGATCGGCGAACTTGGTCGGCTCGCGAATAAAAGCGGTCATCACTTCGCGACTAAGGACCGACTGCTTGACTATCGACTCGGAAAGCAGCTTGCGAGGCGCTCGCGACTTGGAGGGCGGGGGAGCGGGGAAAGGGAGGGACGGGGACGGGCGACACCACAAGTCGAGCAAGATTTTGCGCGCGAACAGAAACCGTTTCAAATGGAGTTGGGGGAGTAATTACGCAAGCCAGAGCCGTAAAAACGTGCGGTTTGAAACTGTTAGCCGACTTTTTCGCTAACAAACCTGGTTCGATAAGTGGCGGTTTGGCTTGACTGGTGTCCAAGCAATTCCACACTTGACAACCAGCGGCTAGGCAGCCCACATGGAATAGCGAAGCTGCTTCTGTACAGGACAAGGACCAAGATCAATGGATACGTGTTGTGCATATTGGCGAAAAGTTGTAGCAGGTTGCGCTATGGAGCGCAGAGACGGACGGGTCGCATGGCCTCTGGGGTACGCTGAAAAGTGTGTCTTGGCGGCCATGTGACTGACGCGCTGTCATTGCGATCTCCGCAAAGGCGCTAGATTGGAAGACCCTATGTGTGTAGAGAAGACGACCCAACCCCAGTTGTAACTTCTCAAGAACTGGGTCCTACATGTATATAAATCCCATCAATGCATGCTTGTACCAAGTAAGAGACGTAGCGGAAGCAGTCACCGATAATAATTAATGTTTTGTCATATTCGGAAGCTTATGAGCCGGTGTTGGATTTAAAAGGGCGTCATCGCTCACTCTTGTTGCTCAGGTGCGCGTATGCGTGCAGTGGGCGACGCCACCGTGAAGTGCGCATTCGTGCCCTTTATCTGCTGCAGTATTTTCGTGTTGTAGGACATGCAGTCTTCATGTTGGCACTGCAAAAGGACAACACGCGCTCAGTATTTCATCATCCAGCATAGAGCACCAATAGTCCACAATCACATACCTTGTGATAGATAAAGTGGAACGCAGTGATGGACTTGCGCTCACAGTCGCTGCAGTAGATGAGCGACTTGTGGTCCTTGTACTCTGGCGGCATTTTCTCACGCGTGAGAAGCTCGTCGATGCTGGCAAAGTAGTGCTCCATATCGCCAAGCGACTTGGAACAGAGTGGACAAATGTAGTTTGTCTACACAGCACAAGCACCGTCAGGAACCGCAAAAAACGCAGCTGATCCATGCAACCACAAGCGCTCGCACAAGCGTGTACTCTTCGTAGCAGGACACGTGCATGCAGTGGCCGCACGGCAGGAACATGACTGGCGTCGTGGATGTGAACATGTATGAATGGCAGATCGGACAGTCCGATTCAAGTGATCGTTCGACGCACTTGTGGGTCTTGAGACTGATGCTCATGCAGGCGTTGCAGCGATCGCAGTGGAAGTAGTCGATATCGAGCCCCTTGCCGATGCGGCAGATCTTGCACTTGTCACAGTGGTAAATCGACTTGCTTGGATCATCGTCGTAAAACTTGCACACGTCGCAGAAATAGCGAGCAAATTCCTGCTTGCATTGTTCGTTGATGCATTGTTTGGCCACAAGCTGTTACGAAGACCGCAGAATACATGAGCCCCCAAGGTCAGGCAGAACGGTCTTTTACGCAATACGAACCTGCACTGTATCGCATTTCATGCACGCTATCGTTTGTGTTGAATATCGATCGAATGCATGGGTCTCGTTCTCATCTAAACGACAAAAGGCACTTGGTTAGTTGAAGGGTTAATGAACGCTTCGGGGATCGACAAGAGCAGTACGCACCATGGCAAAAGCGGCAAGTGTACCATTTTCCGCAGCAATTGCCTTGTAATTTGCAGCTGCGTCTGTAGCAGACACAAGCGTAAGTTGGGTGACCATCAACCGCAACATGCAAACGCCATGAACATACTGGTAATGGCTGCATCCGAGAATGTTTTCGGCTTCGTTCTGTCGAGAATCGACGCGAACAACGTCAGCAAATGCATTCGGAAGCGTCTAAATCACAATGGTACGTACATGATACGTGACTCGCTGGCGCTCGACTTTAGCGTCGCTCTGTACTCGAGTGAGCGCCACTTTATCGCGCGAGGCGTTCCAGTTCTTCATCATTAGATTCTGCATCGATTCGGCCTTTTCCTTCGGGGTGAGCAGTGGACTCGACTGGATCTGGCGGATCTGGGCTTTGAGAATCGCTTGCTGGTCCTGCTCACGACCAACACAATCAATCACAAGCATTGGTTGGCTCGCTTCAATGGGACGCTTGACAGTACCTCGCCGCTCAGAGGTGCAGGAAGGGATAGTGGAGGTGCGCTACGACTGGCTTCATGCTGCTGATTCGATTCCTCCAGCATCAACTCATCAATAGCGCTCTCAGGCTCGCTGCTCGTTCATCCATCAACGCGTCAACTTCCAATCCGGTTCGCCCAGTTGCGAATTCCAAGCCAAATCAAATCACCTGTGGCTCATGGCTCTCCGATCCGCCAGATGCAAGCCGCCGGCAACCGAGTGACTGATGCAGCGTGGAACAAACTGCTGCTGCTGGTGATGCGCCGGAGCAAATGACTGTGGGTGGATGGATCTCTCACGCTCGTCTCTGTCGTCTATAAAAAGATCCGTTTCGGCCCCAAAGATCTAATTCTGGTGCGCTCTCGGCCTGTCATGTTATGTGACATCCAACAGCCACGGTTACAAACTTTGACATGGCTACATTCCCCAACGGGTTATCAGGTCTGACCCAGTTTCTTTTTCGGAAGACCCAGAGAACCCGACCCGCCTTTTGCCGACCCGTTGCAGTTTGTAAGTCGGGATGCCGCCCAAAGCCAATGCTAGCGACCGCTCTCGGAAGGAGCTGGAGGCGCAGCGCGCGCGTGCGGCCGCACTCAAGCACCTCACGGCCACAGGTAGCGGGCCTAGCCAGTCCGAACTGGCCCGGCAGCAGCAGGAGCGCGCCAAGCTGGTGAACGAGCGCTCCGCAGCTGCGCAGGTCCGTGTGTTTGGCAAACCGGCGGCGGCGAATGGAGCGGCATCGCGGATCGACCCTCGAGTGCGAGATAATACGCTACAGGTCGTGGCCATGCGCCGAGCGAAGGAAATGCACTCAAGCCAGACGGTCATGCAGCACGCGGATTCGCTGCAATCGGCCGGCTGGGTGAGTCAACGTGGCGGTAATGGTAACAAGGACTCGACGCTGCCTGCTGGCTGGAAAGAAGCGCTAGATCCAGCATCCGGAGACACGTACTACTGGAATGAAGTAAGCCACAGCTGGAGTGACTGCATGCTAAGGGTCTTGGTTGATTGATGACGTATCGATGGCTGCGCAGCAAACACAAGAGACGTCATGGGATCGCCCTGGAAGTCAGACCAAACAGGTACGTAAGCAGCTTTCTATTGAACTTCATTAGTAAGATCGACTGCTAATGGTGGAGCTGGCTGTAGGTGGAGTCAGATCAAGAATCCAAGGCAGAAGCAAGCGATGAGAAACCGTTGGCCGAGTACAAACACAATATTCCATGCCTGGATACTGATCCATTTATCCATAATGCTGATTCATTGCATGACGTTTTTTTTTTAGTGGCTGGGAGTCGGTCACTGATCCAGAAAGCGGTGACGTGTACTACTGGAATCGGAACACGAGTGAGACAACTTGGACGCGACCTGTTAGCCAGACTGTGTCTTTAGGTGAGCTAGCTGCTAGTCCCTTTTGCATAGTGCTGAGCGAGCGCTTAAACCCTTTTGTGTGCTCATGACCGTAGAACAAGCAATCGCTGCCAAGTCGAAACTAGACGACATTTTAAAAATGTGTGGACCGACACCAGCAGCTACTTCTTCTTCGACAGGAAGTAAGCGATCGCTGGATCAACTGAGCGACGAAGCGAGCAATCAAACGGCAAAGAAGAACAAGAGCTAGCGAATCCATTGGATCCAATACCTGATGCAACAAATAGAGATAGTACTGTTGCGGATGCGGATCTTATGTTGAGATGGTGTGTGTAATGGTCACAAGTATTTCCGGAGCGATTCAGGTATTTTTAGTCGCTTTGCATGTGATTTGCTTGGCATTTACAGATATTGAGTCCGATAGACTTCATGAAGAGCCCGGGAAAGAGTGGTGATGGGGCGAAGAGCGGCAGCGGGAGTGTCAAGAAGAAGAAAATTGAGCTCAAGGCCAAGGAGAGAATGACACGAAAGTTAAATGATATTAGCGATAAAATCGGAAAGCTAGAGGATCGAGACACCCAGCAACCAGCCTTTCTGGCTCTCATGTGGGTGCTTGCTTTAACTTGCTTTATAGTCTTCTCAGATTTTGAATGACGATTCATTCCTTAGCGAACTGCTCCCTCAGCTGGATGCAACACTTATCAACGAGTTCTACATACGCATTGAAAAGAACAAGGTAAGCCTCTGTTGCATATCTGTTCTCTATCAGTTTGCTGAGCCAGTCGCACTAATATTTCATGACACAGAGTCCTGGACGCTCATCTACAAGACGAATGCTTGTCCTTTTGATCGCTGCAATGTGCCAATGCCATCCGAAAGCGTCGCTCAAGCTACTTCCTCGAATTCTGGCGTATATCTCACTTCGGCTGCGAGACAACGAGTCAAAAGTGACCGACGCGTGCGTGATTCTGGTTTCTGCGATTACCTTGCATCTGATTCCGGTCATGCCCAGTGTCACGAAGACCAGTACGGCAAACGAGGCCAATGGCGACGAAATCAAGTGGGACACATATTTCGAATCCGTGTCTGCGTCACTTTTGAAAGAAACAAACGCCGTCGGTGAGCAAGCAGTCAAGTGCATTTGCGGCTTACTTCGACCCGTCGAGTTTGATGGAATCACTTTACCATCCACCGACAGAACACTAGCGCACGCGATGCGAATTTTGACATTTTTCAACTCGTTTGTGGCTTCATGCACCTCGAAAATGAATGGCAGCACTATGTACTCCAGCTTTTCGACGGTATTTCTCATGCTTCGTCATGCATGTCTGCTCGCACGAGATACCAGCGAAAAAGGAGGTGATCGAGCACTTCGTGGATGCTTCAAGCCATATGTCAACTCGATCTATGAGGCGATTGAGGACATCTTCCAATACGCCGCTCGAGAAGATTGGGTTCTTCGCAGACGTGGTGTGGAACTTCTCACAATCGTTTTGGAGCTTTTTGCTACGGACCCAAGTGAAGATAATACCGCAGCGCGAGAGTATTTTCACTTGCACCTGGTAAGCTGTGCGCTCGTCTCATTTTATTCAAGTAATTTATATAACTGAGTATGGCCGATTCTATGCTACAGGAACGTGTCCGGAATCTTGTACTGTCCGCTCGCCAATATCCAGTCTCAGTTGTTCGTGAAGCTGCCGTTGATGCTGTTCTTGCGTTTGAAAAGCTTGAGAAAATGTGGCGTCCAGTCGCAAAAAAAATTGAAGTCTCTTCGAATCAGTCAGCATCCACCGAAAACATTCGCAAGGACAATGGACTTGCTTCTGGTTCTGAAGAAGCACCGACTGATGACGAGACAGCAGATCTGTTCGGCACGGGAGCTGACGCAGATCAATCCCTTCCTCAGGATGCTGACATGAGTGATTTTCAATTCAATGAAGCGCAAGGCGACCTAGCTGCTGTACCTGAACAAGCACCAGAGGAAATGCCCGCAGTTGCTGTGACAAAACAACCAGCAAAATTGAACGTTTCTCTGCTGAAGGATTTTATGAAAGCTAGAAGAGCAATTGTACTACCAAAGAGAAATGCGCGCATCCCTAGTATTTCGCCACCCAAGCCAACACGAACGAAGTTTGAGCCAAGTGAGGAAGATTCGTCACCTGCTAATTTTGCTCAGGACATTAAGGACGAGGAAGAGCAAGTCGAAGTGACTGATGAAGAAGTACCCATTTCACGAGGCGAGGCTGCCTTTGAAGCTGTTCGATGTGAAGAGTACGATCTTGCTGTTCGTCTGTGTTTACTCGAAGACGATGCGACTCTTTTGAAGCGCCTTCTGGGATGCATAGGAGGACCTTGCATGCAATCACTTTCCCGTGTGACCAGAAACGCACTTTGTGCGGCGTTTCTTCCTCTTCTTGAAGATGAAGGATACCATGATCAACACGCAGAGCAAGACGCGACCTTCTCAAGTGCAGGTGACCTCTGGCTGGCGTTTTCTTGGCTGCTGGATCTTGCTAAAGTCAAACGAAATGTGGACCTACTTGATCCACGCGTGTTGCGTGAGCTGGAGCAACGGTTAGTGTGGATATCCGAGTCACCTTGCAAAGCAGGACTGGCTGCAGCCAATGTGCTTCATCAATTGGGGTTGTAATGCACGAGTATATGCTTGTTTCTTTAACAAAGGTCATTGAACAGTATTGCAGCTAGTTCATCGCCTTGTTACCTTTTCCAGAGACGGATTCAAACCCAAAGAGGGTGGTCTAATTCCCAAGACAGTGCGCATCGATCATGCGCTTGACTCGTGGATACAGCTCTGGATTTCGTTTGGCGGACGGGAAGCGGTGCGCGCCGTCGTGTTCCAGGACCAGTCGGTGCGGCACTTCGTTGGGTGAGCCAGAGCCAGCAGCGTACATATCGACCAGTTTGTGGCCTTCCTTGAACACCGCGTCTTCTTTGCCCATGATGTGCACTGAAGGGCCTGCCACAATGTACGGCTCGCCATGGTCGCTCTCGCAAAGATGCCGGCAGTTGCGGCCGTGCACTCGCATGCCGCCAACGCAGATGCTGAGCGCCCACGGACGGGGCTGCTGGTTCTGCTGGTACCACAAGGACAGCAGCGTCGACAGGATCGCGCCTTGCGAGAAGCCCAGCAGCACGTCGAAGGGTCCTCGGGAGCGGATGGCGCTGTCCACGTACTCGATACAGCGGTCGGCGTCTGGGTAGTCCATGTACCACTCGCCTTCGTCTGCCGTAGGCTGCAGGCACTTGCGCGCCGACTCGGAGTCGACGATGTCCGTGCCGTCGGGTCCGATCTGCCTCCACCACTCGTAGAACGGCTTGTGCGGCGCGTAGAGCGTCTCGATTATGGCGTCCGAGAGCCCGCCGGCCTCGTTGGGCCCGTCAAGGAACTCCAGCTCGGCGTTCGGACCCAGCGCCTGCCGCAGATCGCGCGTCTGGTCCAGCATCACGTGGCGGTTCGTGCGGTAGCCATGGAGTCCCAGCACGCGGAGTCTGCGCGCAGCAACAGCAGCAACCATCTCCTTCCTGGTAATGAACTGATGCAGTTCTGAGCTTCTGCCTGGAGCCCGTGGGATGGGCTCAACGCAAACTTCAACTGGATTGCGTCATCCGGAGAACCCCACGAATCGTGAAGCGCAATGCCAGGACATGCATGGGAGCTGAAGCCAGTGGATGAAACGGATCAGAAAAGATCGCAAGATCCGCATTCTATTAGTTCTCCTCAAGGCTTGTAGACCGAGATGAGTCCGTCGGCCTGGATTCTGGCGTGGTAGACAGTCTGCTGCCGTTGCCACACGATCATGCCATGGTAGAAGTCGATCCCGGGCACGACGGACCACGTCAGGGAGCTCATGCAGTCCAGATCGCTTGGGTCGCGGAAGAACGGCTCCAGCTGGTCCAGAGCCACGGCGTACTGGCCGCGAGCGTCATGAAATGCGCGTTGCGCGTAGTAGAACTGGAACGCCAGGTAGCGCACGTCCCATTTTGGATCCAGTGGCACGTTGTTCGGCTCCAAGGCTTTGGATGTTGGCGCATTGTATCGGAATTGCAAATAGCCCCACTGCTCCGGCATGTGCATGTTGACAGCGTACTGCGGGCTCCAGACCCAGTTCTGCTCGCGCTGGCCCGGGATCTTGACGAACCGCCTGCCATTGTCGGTCGTCTGGCTCTGCCACTCGACTCGGGAGAAGTTGATACGCCAGAAGTCGTCCGCGGAAGGCGGCAGCGTGGCTGCGGTGTAGCGGACCAGCTCTGCGAGCGGCAGAGCGATCTCGACCGTCCAGTAGTGCAGGCGTTGCGTGGCATCGTTCACGCGACCCTTGACGTACACAGCCGAGCGCATGCCCTTGCCAAACATGTCAAAGCCGTGCTCGCGATCCACGCGCGTGCTGTTCTCGTGGCCGCCATCGCGGTACGGCCTGTTCAGCAGCAGGTTCCACGTCGTGTTGAGCGCGTTCACCTCGAACTCCTTGTAGTTGTGCGTGCTGCCGTCCGCGTCCACGAAGACCTCGAAGTCGTTGTCCTGGAACACCACCGAATTGCGCTCGGTCAGCGTCGCGGTCACGGCCTGCTCCTCCAGATACGCGGCGATGTACAGCGATTGGTCGTCGAAGCGCATCTTGATCTTGGTGGCGAACCAGGGCTGCGACCAGTGCCTGTCACCTTCAATGTCCACGAACGGCTCGCTCCAGGCGATCTGCTCCCACGCCGTGTCGTTCAGCAGGCCGTCGACCGAGATCTGGGCGTGGCTTGGGTCGATGTAGTATGCTGCATAGCGCCGCGGATGCAGCGCGCTGTAGTTGCAGACCTTGGCTTGCGCTGGTGGCACGAGCGAGTCGACAGACGACGCCCATGGGCGCTCCGCGGCTGTTGGCTGCGCAGTCAGCATGGCCGCGACGCCGATAGAGAGCCACAGATCCGACGGCATGGCAGTCGGCAAATGGATTCACCTGGCAGGCAGTACCGTCGCCGACCTCTCTAAGTGCGATGGGCTCCGATGTTTATCATGGATTTTATTGGCAATATAACAAGGCGATGCTGTTAGCAGCAGTGCTGGTCAATGGCCTGGAGGATCGAGGCGTACACTTGCGGATGCCGCTTGGCACTTGGAAGTCTATGGCCGCCGTCGTGTTCCAGCAGCTGCTTCATGGGCGCGCCGTCTTGATCCATGTCCTGGTACATCTGGGCCAGTCGCAGACCGTCCGAGTGCATGGGATCCTGTGTGCCCAGAACGTGCACGGACGGGAACGGCACGAGCACGGGCTTGCGCTGCTCGTCGTAGAACAAGTGCTGCGCGTTTGCGCCGTACGGACTGTAGCCATTGAAGCACAGATTGAGTTTCCAGGGCTTGTGATGCTGCTGGAACTTCCAGTACCACATGGACAGCGTCGTGGCCATCAGGCTGCCCTGCGAGAAGCCCAGCGCGATGTCAAACGGGCCCTGGCGCTGGACCTGTTCGTGCACCAGCTTCATCGTGTCTTCGAGCCCTTCGTACTGCAGGAACGCGCGGTCAGGCCCATGCAGGCCCGCCGTCTTCTCCTGGATTATCTGTGCAGCGATAATGGCGTCCGTGAGGTCCACGCCATCGGGCGTCTGCTGGTGCCACCACTCATAGAACGGCTTGTGCTCGGCGTACACGCGCTCGACGGTCGGGTCGGACTCGGCCTTTGCCTCCAGCGGGCCGTTCAGGAACACGAACTCGGCCCTGGGGCCCAGCAGCCGCTGCAGATCGCGCGTCTGGTCCTGCAGGATTTTGCTGTTGGTGCGGAAGCCATGGAAGCAGAGCACGCGCAGCGACGCCATCGGATCAGACAATGGCCATGGCGCGTCCCTATGCGCACTTCAGGTTCACGTCAACGGCTGCTATTCGGTAATCAGGATGCAGGAGTGAATGATGGCTGCGGCAGAGTGTATATCGCTTTGGAAAAAGTGTATATCACCAACCCAGCCAACCAATCAGCGGTTCCTAAATGTGATTTATTGCGATATTTAGATTATATTTCCCACATAACCAACATATATTCAGCTGCTGAAACTGCAGTTATTCAGATCAAAGCTTCTGGCTGCGGCTAGGCGATTGCACTGGTTTGGCTGTGCGCATTAAAGTCACAATGACGCTCGATGGCGCTCAATATGGCCTCGTACACTTCCGGGCTCTTCTTGGAACTGGGCAGGCGATGGCCGCCCTCGTGCTCCAGCACCAGCTTCAGCGCATTGTTCCTGCTGTCCACTCCGTCGGCGTACATCTGCGCCTGGAGAAGCCCCTCCGAGTAGAGTGGATCCTTCTTGCCCAGCACGTGGACCGACGGGAACGGCACGAGATCTCTCTGCCCGGCCTTGTCCTGGAAGAGGTACTGTGCGTTCAGGCCGTAGGACTGGTACCCGTTGAAGCACAGGTTGAGCTTCCAGGGCTGCTGCTGGCGGTGCTTCCAGTGCCACATGGACAGGATCGTGGCCATGACGCTGCCCTGCGAAAAGCCCAGCAGCACGTCGAATGGACCTCGGGCTTCTATCGCGTCGTTGAGCAGCGCAATCGATTCGTCCAGGCCGTCGTACGGGATGAACGCCGAACCGCCGTCTTTGGTCGCTTCCTGGATGGCTTTGGCGGCCATGGCTGCGTCCTTGATGCCCTCGCCATTTGGCAGACGCTGGTGCCACCACTCGTAGAATGGGCGATGGTCCTTGTACGCGAACTCCACGAGCGCTTCTGCTTCGCCCTCGGCTTCAGTCGGAGCGTTCAGCGACACGAACTCGGCCGCAGGACCGAGTAGCGCCTGCAGTTCCAGCGTCTGGTCGCTCATCACGCGCTTGTTGGTGCGGAAGCCATGGAGACAGAGCACGCGCAGAGGTCTGGCCATGATAATGGAGTTCTTGATTGGAAGCCGAATGGATTGTGGGCCTCGACTTGGTCGGCCGCTCGCACCGAGAGGCTTCTCTTCAGATCCACCTCTGTGTCAACATCGGCGCGCAATCACGGTTCCTCGAGGCGATGAGAGTCGAACGTGAAGTAAACAAGAGACTGGACAGAGATGGGTTGGGGATCTTGAACCTGGGCTGGTGGCGCTACGCTGTGTCATTTTCTGAGCTTCAGCTTCACAGCATGTAAGGCACACTGGACGTTCTCTAGACGCCATAGTGAAGGCTAGATCAGGGCGTCACGTGTCTCCCAGCCCGCTGCTGTGTTGAAATGATGACGAAATCAACTGAAGAAGGATTCATTCTATGGCATGTTAGAAGCAGAGTATTCACAGGCGCGCTGAGTTATGTCTGGGCGAGTAGAAGCAGTGGCTCTCAATGGCGCTCAGGATCGCCTGGTACACTTCCGGATGGCGCTTCGCGGACGGGAACCGGTGGCCGCTGTCGTGCTCCAGCAGCAGTTTGATACGCTTGCCGTCGCCTGCGCAGTCCTGATAATGACCGGCCAGCTTCTTGGCGTCCTCGATGAGCGGATCCTGAAGGCCGAACACGTGCACAGACGGGCAGTCCAGACGTACTACCTGTTCATTGGCATCCTGAAGCAGGGGGACGCAGTTGGATCCATGCGCACGCAGTCCATTGAAGCACATGGTGAGCTTCCACGGCTGTGGCTGCTGGGTCTTGGCGTACCACAGGCCCAACAGCGTGGCCATGACTGCCCCCTGTGAGAACCCAACCAAGATATCGAACGGCCCCTGAGCGTCGATCACGCCGGTCACAAACTCGATGGCCGCTTCCATTCCTTCATAGACCCACGTAGCCGCGCTCTCGCCCTTGACATTGGCCTCCTGGATCACTCGCGCAGCGACTTCGGCGTCGATGATCTCAATCCCGTCGGGCGTGATCTGGCGCCACCACTCGAAGAACGGTTTGGGCTCTGCGTACGCGCGCTCGATCATGGCGTCCGAGTCGCCCGCGGCCTCTAGCGGCGCGTCCAGCAGCACGAACTCGGCGTCTGGGCCCAGAAGCGTGCGCAGGTCGCGCGTCTGGTCCTGCATGATGCGTTTGTTGGTGCGGAAGCCATGCAGACACAGCACGCGCAGAGGCATGATGGGTTGGTATTGACAGACAGGCAGCGAATAGCCAAATGGGCAAGTGGCAGAGCTCTGGTAAAGGAGGATGGGCCAATTCTTGCCATCGTGGGCGCGCAATCATGTTTACGGATAGCGATCCTGATGCACTTTGGGTGCAACTATCCTGAATATGCACGTGCGTTGACAAAATACCCATGTATGCGTTTTCACAGACGTGCACTGGTCTGACTCGGAGACACGAAGCCGCAATGGAGCTCTACTGCATCCAAGATGGCTTGGTACAGTTGCGGGTGGCGCTGGACACTGGGCAGTCGATGGCCTCTGTCGTGCTCCATCACCAGTCTCACTGGATCGTTGTACCAGTGAGCTAGACGACGCCCTTCAGGGTACAGCGGGTCCTTCGGACTCAGTACGTGCACCGACGGGATCTGTAGTCGGTCTTCTGCTCTCTGGAACCACTCGAGCGAGCTCAGGCCATACTGGTTGCCATTGAAGCACAGATTGAGCTGCCAGGGGATCTGCTGGCGGTACTTCCAGTGCCACATGGAGAGGATCGTGGCCATGGTCGCGCCCTGAGAGAAGCCCAGTAGTACATCAAACGGCCCGCGCTCTTGAATCACGTTGTTCAGCAGCGCAATCGACTGCTCCAGCCCATCAAACGAGATTAAATCGGACCGGTCCTGCTCAGCTGCTTCCAGGATGAGCGCCGCCGCTTCTAATGGGTCGTTTATGTCCTCTCCATTGGGCAGGCGTTGGCGCCACCACTCGTAGAACGGTCGCTGGTCCCCGTACGCGAGCTCCACTGGAGCTTCTGCAAGTCCTTCGGCCTCCAGAGGGCCGTCTGGGATGACAAACTCTGCGGCGGGGCCCAGCAGGCCCTGGAGATCGCGCAGCTGGTCTCTCAGCACGTGCCTGTTGGTGCGGAAGCCGTGGAGACAGAGCACGCGGAGCGACGCGGCCATGGCGGAAGAGCTATTGTGGCTGCATGATGCTTGTTGAAGCTCACTAGAGAGTCCCTAGTAAGCTTCACCGGGTCTCATCATCATCATCGAGTGATCATGCCAATCTTCAAGCTCCTTTGGTTTGACAATTGAGTTTCCGCCAATCAAAATACGTTTTGCATACTTGATCACGTTCCATTGGTTAAAATCCATGATGATGTCAACATCCAACTTGAAGAACTGAAGGAATCAGAAGAGGCCTCTGCTCCTGTGCAGCAGCACATTCACCATGGAGCGCCCGTCGTCCACTGCCGCCTCCTCGCCGCATAAGCTGCGGTTCCTGTGTCTGCATGGCTTCCGCACCAACAAGAAGATCATGGAGGACCAGACGCGCGAGCTGCGCGCCGCACTGGGCGTCAACGCCGAGTTCGTGTTCCTCAATGGGCCGCACGTGGCCGAGGGCGACTCGGACCCGATGATCGAGGGCCGGTACAAGGACTTCAAGCCGTTCCACGAGTGGTGGTGCCTGCCCAGATACAAGGGCAGCCACGGGCCGGACGTGACGGCCAGAGCCATGAAGCGCGCCGAAGAGCAGGACCCGGACAACGAGTGGTACATGCACTTCGAGGGCGTGTACCAGACCATCGAGTACGTGCAGGACCAGATCCAGCAGCTTGGGCCCTTCGACATCGCGCTCGGCTTCTCGCAGGGCTCCGTCATGCTCACGGTGCTCAGTATGTGGTACCTCAAGCACCAGCGGCCGGTACCCTGGACGCTCAGCATGTGCGTGGGCGGCATGCGCGTCCACGGACAGAACGTGCGGTCGCTGTTTGAAATCGAGCCCGGCGTGGAGATCACAGTGCCCATGCCGTCCATCCACGTCATCGGACGGGAGGACCCGCTGTTCAAGGAGAACCACAAGCTGGCGCAGAGCTACGCTGCTGACGTAGAGACGACCCAGCGGCTGATCGTGGAGCACGACACGGGCCACCGCTTCCCGTCCATGCGGCGCAACCCAGAGGCCTACGCGGCCATCCTGAGCGCCATCCAGACCCAGTTCCCAGGCTTTATCCTCGCCAGTGCAGCCAGTCTCTGAGTATTTCTGATTCCATGAGTGTTTTGACAATACTTCAAACATATTGCAGTACACGGAATAGTTGTATGACGTCAACTTGAAGAGCTCCTCATTTCGCCACTTGGGAGCTCCATGGCGCCGCCGCCTTCCTCCGCCAAGCTGCGCGTGCTGTGCCTGCACGGCTTCCGCACGAACGCGCAGGTGATGCAGGACCAGACCCGCGAGCTGCGCGCGCTGCTGGGCGAGAACGCCGAGTTCGTGTTCCTGGACGGCACGTTCGAGGCCGTGGAGCCCTCGGACCCGCTCATCGAGCAGCGCTACGAGGCCCACAAGCCGTTCTTCGAGTGGTGGCGCCTGCCGTCGCACACCAACGGGGACGACGAGATCGCAGACACGGACGACTACTCGGCGCAGCGCACGCAGCGGTACAGCGACCCGGAGAACACCAACTGGTACCTGTTCTTCGACGGCGTGTACGAGACCATCGAGGCTATCGACGCCAAGATCCAGGCTCTCGGGCCGTTTGACATCGTCATGGGCTTCTCGCAGGGTGCCATCTTGCTTACGGTGCTCACGATGTGGTACCTCAAGCACCATTTGGCCATGCGCTGGCAGCTCAGCGTCTGCGTGGGCGGCGTGGGCGTGCACGGGCAGAACGTGCGCTCGCTGTTCGAGACGCCCGAGGGAACGGAGATCCTGTCGCCGCTGCCGTCGATCCACGTGATCGGCAGAGAGGACCCGCTGTACGAGGAAGGCTTTAAGCTGGCTGCCAGATACGAGGACCAGAGCCAGCTCGTGGTCCAGCACGACAGCGGCCACCGGTTCCCGTCGCTCAAGCGCAACCCGGAGGCCTTCGAGGCCATCGTGCGCGAGATCCAGCGCCGCTTCCCGCAATTCGAGATCGCGAGACCGAGTGCTCGACTGTAGACAAGCCATGACAGAGCACTTTAATGAATAACACACTGCCATCTCGAGTATCAAGCGCATGGAGTCCATAGCCCAAGCTACCCACCACTTGCTGACGCATGAGTGGGAGGTTCGGTGTCCACATTCCTTAGCGCATTTGAGCTGCTGCAACCATGGACTCACGTGCTTCTCAATGGGCCGTTCAATGCCAATGGCGAGTCCGATCCGCTGGTGGAACGACCACAAGCCGTTCTTCGAGTGGTGGCTATCGCCAGTCTATGACGGCATCGACGCGTTCGGCGCAAAGCATACAGCCAAAGCCATCCAGTCCGTGGATGCAGCCAAGAACCCATGGTCCATGCATGCCCAGTGAGGTCAGTGAACCTGCATCATCGAGTTCGTGCACAGCAAGATCCATGAGCTCGGGCCATTTGGCATGGCCGTGGGCTTGCTACTCCCGATCCTCCCGATGTGGGACCTCAAGCACCAGCAGCCCAAGCCCTGGATGCTCAGTGTCTGTGTTGGCGGCGTGCGTGTGCACGGGGAGAACGTGCGGCCGCTGTTTGAGACGCCAGAGGGCCAGGAGCTGGTCGTCCCCACGCCGTCCATATCATCGGAGCCAAGGACCTGCTTAATAGGAAAGGCCACAAGCTGGTGCAGATGTACGCGCCCAACCCTGCTTCTTCTGATCCCAATGCGGCTGGTCGTAGAGCACGGCGGAGGCCACCCCTTCCCTTCGGCCAAGCGGAACCCTGCAGCCTCCATCGCATGATCGGCCGCTGCTGCTTGTCGCCAGGTCAGCAGACGCTGTCTGGAAGCGAAGCCCATTCGGCCCCTAAATTCAGTGGATAGTTTCGTTAGAAACGCTCCGACAGCGCTTGACCGCATGGAAAGCAAGACCGCTTTGATACAGAGACTCTAGTGTTAGCAACGCCACGCGACAACTGCTTTGCTGCCGGTCGTTTTAATTGACAAATGAACAATCGCAGTATCTAATTTTGGGTTGACTGCTTGGACGTCAGCTTGAGTGCGCGCGCAAGAGTTCCATGCCATGGCCCGCGTAGCGGTCGATCGCGCGGACCCGGCGTGGTGCTATGAGTTCGTGCCGTCGGCAGCGCTTCCTGAGGTGGATTTATCGCTCTCGTTCAAGTCGCGGTTCCTGTCGGAGAACTCGCTTCGCATCGTGAGCTACATCCTCCGGCGTTTCCATGCACCTCTAGCCTGCGCCTATGCGGTTGGCATGGTCTTGAGCGTGGCTGTGCCGTACCTGAGCGCGCCGGAAGGACGGATAGGGGCCGTGCTTTCGCTGATCATAGCGCTTCCGCTTGGCCTGGCCAACCTCAGCGCACTGCGATACGAGCTGGTCTGCTTGGTGATCCGTGAGGACAACACCATGTTCTTCTGCCTCGTCAACGCAGCCACGAATGTGCTCGTGGGCATCGTCTTTGGCGATCTGCGCGCGTGCGCAGCGGTCATGAACTTCATCGGCTGGACCAACGTCGTGCTCATTGACGGACTTCTGCGCGGGATCCGCCGCTTCGTCCAGTTCAACTTGGCCGCCATGCTCGGGACCTGGTCCTGGATGGTCTGCATGGTCTCGAACCGCATCGACGAGCCGCACGGGACGTCCTTGTGGCAGTACAAAGACGGAGGCACGGTGTACGACGTCTCGGCCACGGAGTATGTTTTGAACGGGCTCTCGACCTTTCTCATTCTGCTGGCCAAGATCATCTACCGCAAGCGGCAGTCCATCCACAAGTCCACGCGGAACCTGGTCATCGAGTGCGTCGTGCTTCGCTGTAAAACCAAGCTCGTGCCGTGTTCGTCCCAGCTCGCAATCATGAGCCGGATGGCTCGAGCGCCTTCGACAGTGGACTTGTCGACGAGTCATCTCCAGCGGCTGGAGTTTGTGCGCTCCGATCAGGTATACGATGGCCGACACATTGTTCTTCCGGTTCGCATCACGTCCAAGAGCCCGCTTCCACGCGCTTTCACCAGACTGGTCTACTTTCTGGGCTGTGCAGGATTCACGCTGCTGTTCCCTTCCTCCTTCTTCGTGAACAGATCCCAAGACAGTACGGCCCGAGCCGTAACCACGAGAGTCGCCTTTGTGTGCACCGCCAGCTTCTACCTAGTCTTCCTGGCGTGCTCCCAGCGGAACCTGCTCAAGTCTCTGCTCACGTCCTTTGACTTTGCGTTCTATACGGTCCAGTCCGGTGTGACGCATCTAGCAGCCGCGCTGATGTACAACTGGGAGCGGGACTTTTGCCTGGTGCTCATCAGCTTCTGGCTCTGGACCATGTGGCTGTTCAGCCTGGACGCCATCACGCCCATGATGCGGGTCAAGCTCCGGTTCCACATCTACTACGCGCTCCCAGTCGCCGGCGCGTTCCTCTTCGGCATCCTGGTGACCTTGTGCGGCGTTTTCGTGGTCGGAATGAGTCCCCCACAGGGCCACGCGATCTGGTCCGGCACCGTTCTAGGCCGTGAGGTCACTGTCCACGCATTGCCGTTCTTTGTGGCACGCTTGTTCATCCTGATGACCTGGAAAATGCGGCTCGTGCGTCGGTTGTGGAAAGCCTCAGACGCCGACGCACTCATCCTGCGGGGAGCCGTCCGATACGAGAACTACCTGTCGACCACGAATCACGACCAAAAGCGACTGTTTTCCATATCAGCGCAAGGCTCGGCCCAGCAAGTGGTACCAGAGCCGCCAGTTCGATGAGCGTGTACCACCTCCTTCGTCATGCGCCTTGCTGCTGGCATCATCGCAAACAGGTGTATACGCCATCAAGGCATTATGCTGGTACAATCGATGGACCAATTCTGGATCGTTCCAACTGAACTCGATCGATCATCCCTGGCAATTGGCCCAGGCAGACCAAGAAACGCCCCGTTAGTCATTCTCCAATTGCTCTCGTCAGTGCCGCGTGGAAACCGCCTCTGTGGCCATCATGCTCACGCTCGTCCGTACGAAAGAGCTCGACGGTCTCGCTCGCAATCGAAATGGCCAATCGGCTTCTTCCACGCGACTGCGCGTGCTCTGTCTGCACGGATTTCGCATGAACAAGACCGTCATGGAGCACCAGACCCGTGATCTTCGCGCAATTTTGGGCCCAAACGCCGAGTTTGTGTACCTCAATGCACCTCACATGGCCGCTGGTGACTCGTACGACGCGATTGAGAAGCTGTTCGCAGGCTGCAAGCCGTTTCGAGAATGGTGGCAGCTTTCAACGCCATTGCGGAACCGAGGAGTTCACAATGTGCTGGCAACATATGCCGCCCACGATATGACCGACTTGGATCCGGAGAACGAGTGGTACACGATCTACGAAGGAATCGAGCACACGATAGCGCATCTGGACCAAGAAATTAAAGCGCTAGGACCATTCGATATCGTCGTCGGGTTCTCTCAGGCCACAGTGCTGCTGACGACTCTGACCATGTGGTACCACCTCAAGCGCCAGCAGCAGTGCCCATGGAAGCTCAGCATCCTTGTTGGCGGCATGCGCGTGCGCGGCAAGAACGTTCGGTCCCTGTTTCAATCCGAAGATGAAGACGAACGGCTGGTTCCGACGCCATCCATCCACATCATCGGCATGAACGATCCGCTGTTCGAAGAAGGGCTGAAGCTTGCCCAAATGTACGACCGATGGGACGGTCGCGGATCCACCAAGCGGCTGGTGCTGTTCCATGGTTGTGACCAGCAATTTCCTACCGCCAGACTCGCTCCAAACGTCTACAAAGGGATCCGGGAGGTTGTACTTCAGCTTTGGCCCCGCTTTGTCACGAATCCAAATGTATTGGAAACCCACAAGCGGCTGTCGCAGCCCAAATTCAGTCCACTGTATTCCATCGCGCGACTTTGAAGTTTGTAGTTTGAGAGTTTGGAAAGGACTTCGAAACGTCATACAGCAGAAGTCGACATCTGTGTCAAATGCGGATGACTGTTACCACCAAACGAGTCTGGAAATGAAAAGCAATTATACAGTCATCGAAATCAACTTATAAATCACATATAAATGCAGATAATTAGGTGGGGGCAGCGGCAGGAGTTCGCGTTGTATGATTAATGCGTCTAACAAGCGGTGCGCTGGCACAAACTCGTGTGGGCTCATTCATTTACGATTTCCCAGCCCACCACTCAGCTCACTTAGTTATCCCAAACTCCAATGCCAACGCTTTCGCTCAAAGTCAAAGTCGGCATCGTGTTCCTTCTGCTTGTGCTTATCACTATCAATAAGGTTTGGACAGCCACGCTGTCCGTCGACAAGTAGGAAAACCATAGACGACTTACTCTACAAACGAATCTCGGCCGCGATCGCTTCGCGCGCTCTGCCAGGCTGTCGATTCGGTCTGATGCACATTTCAGCCAAACGATGAGGCTGACGCCAGCCAATTGGCATTACGCTACACAGATCTAAACATAAGAACCTGGGGTGTATGGTCGTGTTACTGGCGTCATGTCGGGTTCATCTTGTTGTTTTGGGCCTCCAATGCAGCCATTCCATGTCGTGCGATTGTCAAAACCAGTTACATCAGCGAGACTTCAACCATTCAAAATCGAATCTCTTTCCTTTTGATGGCATGAAGGAGATTCTAGGCGAACCTGAATGTAACTACCACGGGTGTCAAGTAGTGGCTGGCGACATCGTGGCAAGTTTAGATCACGCCCGATTGAATGGTTTGTTGAGTGGTGATGTCCATGGCTGACGGCTGCCAGACAAATAGAATGCGTCATGGCGTTGGGCAGATAAGGAACATCGATGTTTCAGCAGCTGCTGATCATCGTTGACTCACTTGTCCTTCGGCCTCGTGAGCAGTAGACATCAACTACCATGCCGCTGTCTTCGAACCTTACAGTCAAGTCGCTGTGTGTGCTCAGTCTCCACGGGTTTCGTACAAACGGCAAGATCATGGCGGACCGGATGCAGGATCTTCAATGCACGCTGTAGCAGGCATACGGGGACTTGACGATCGAATGCTTCTTCGTAAACGGAATTGCAGAAGCCAGAGGCCTTTCGGATCCTATGATCGAGTCCAACTATGCGGCCCACAAGCCGTTCTACGAGTGGTGGCCGATGACCAAGGACTTCCAAGTAATCGATCCCGACAACGTCCAGGGCGGCATCGCCACGCTTGTCGATCGCATCGCCCGGGGAAGCTCCAAAGCCATTTGAGGTGCGCCCTACGATCGCATGGACGACACCATCGCGTACACTCATTAGAAGATCCAGAGGCTGGGCCGTTCGACATGGCGGTCGGCTTTTCCCAAGGTAGTGCGCTTCTCTCGGTGCTCACGATGCGGTACCTCAAGCATTACCAGAGGTGCCCTTAAAGCTGAATGTCTGCGTGAATGGCACACACATCGACGGACCAGCCGTGTGTTCAGTCTTCACGGCCGACGACGGCTCGCTACTTGAAGCGCCAATCCCGTCCGTGCATTTCGTCGGCAAATCAGATCCAATGGCTCGCGAAACGCACAAGCTGGCGGATATGCACCAGACACTTGAAGGTCATTATGGAGCACAAGGGCGGGCATCGGATCTCATCTCTGAAGCGAGATCCGGGCGTCTATCAGCCGGTCCTGCGCATGCTGCAAGAAGTATGTCCCCATCTTGCAGTCGGCGGCCTGGAGAACCTCGCCCTGGCTGGCAGAATGGACACGAGATCCATAGTTCACTGCCTAACGAAGGGCGACCAATGAACCGGTCATGGATCCACAACGCGGTGGCTGCTGCTCCGTTGCTGTGGTACCAAGAGATCTGGAAGACCGTGCTGCAGATCTGGCCTCGCTTGATCACGAATCTGAATTCACTCGACACCCAAACGTGTCGGCCACAATTCACTTTAGCGTATGGATACGGAAAGCAAGTACACATGTACAACCATATAGGTCTGTCAATATGAAGACTCAAATGCAGATAAGTGGTTTTATAAGCCGCAGGATAAGTGTTTACATAAAACGATAGTCACATTTAAGTCCACAACTGGAGTCATGCGAGGCGCATTCAAATTAAATTCGGTCTCTCGGTCGTCGCGATTCTGGCTTCTTGAGCAGAATGTCCCAGCCATGGATGAGCTAAAATGGAACCAGCAGCGGGAACATGTGTGGACATGATCATCGCGACAGCCATGTGGTGCTGCTATTGACTCCTGTTACTAGCTTACCCACTTGCGATTTTCTAGCCAGCCGCTCAGTTCACTTCGCCATCGCAGCTCTCCCAATGATGATGCATCACTCACCCAGAGTCAAAGTCAGCGTCATGCTTCTTCTGCTTGTACTCGTAATTGCCTTGGGAATTTGGACGGCCACATTGTCTGTTGACAAGCGAGACGACCAGTCAGCTGCCTCTGCACACGAACCTCTACCGCGATCGCTTCGTGCGCTCTTCCGCTAGCCACGCTGAGGATTTCCATCTCCATATTTCAGTCAAGCCACGCAGCTGACGTCATAGCAATCGGGCCATCATGATAGACAGATCTAAACCGAAGACTGCGCTTTGTTGTTCACATGTCTGGCGTTGCATTGGGTTCATATTTGTCGCGCTTATTGTCGCAGAGCTGGTGCCATCAAAGCAATCAGAGCGTGTCGACGCAGATTGTCAAGCCGCAGATGCCTCGGTGACCGTCTAGGTCCAGGTCACGCCGTCTGTATGTTAATGGCCACGGCTGACGGCTGCAAACAAGAACGATCGTATACGTCACAGCTTTGGCCACAGATAACGGTGGTCGGCACTGCAGCTTCTTTGACTGATCAGCTCACTTGTTGCTTCGCCCTGTGAGCAATAGACATCAACAGCCGCCGCCATGCCACAGTCTTCGCCTCTTGACTCTCCCGCTAAGGCGTTACGTGTGCTCTGTCTTCATGGGTTCCGTACAAACAGCAAGGTCATGGCGGATCAGATGCGGGACCTTCGCCGAACGCTGCAGCAGGCGTATAGAGACTTGAAGATCGAGTTCGTGTATATCAACGGCGTCATTGAAGCCACGGATCTCTCAGACCCCATGATCGAGTCCTATTATGCGGCCCACAAGCCGTTCTACGAGTGGTGGCCGCTGCCAAAAGACTACGCAATGATCGATCCAAACAGCGTCCAGGGCGGCCTCGCGACGCTTGTGGATCGCATCAGCCGGGGCAACTCTGAAGACACATGGGGAGCGCCATATGACCGCATGGACGACACCATCGCATACGCCCACGCCAAGATTCAGAAGCTGGGCACGTTCGACATGGCGGTTGGTTTCTCCCAAGGCGCCGCGCTGCTCACAGTGCTCACGATGTGGTACCTCAAGCACCATCAGTGCATGCCCTGGAAGCTGAACGTCTGCGTGAACGGCATGCGTATCGACGGACCGGTCGTGCGTTCAGTCTTCACGTCCGAGAACGGCTCGCAGCTTCAGGTGCCGGTCCCATCCGTGCATTTCGTCGGCAAATCGGATCCGGTCGCGCACGAGACGCGCAAGCTGGCTGCCATGTACCAGTCGAGGGTTCAGGCTACGCTCTTGAAGATCGTCGTGGAGCACGAAGGCGGACATCGGTTCCCGTCTCTGAAGCGAGACCCTGGGGTCTATGGGCCAGTGGTGCGCATGCTGAATGAGGTCTGTTCTCATCTGGCTGTCTCCGGTCTGGAGGACCTGGCTCTGTCTGGTCGGCTGGACAGCAAACCAAGCGCTAGTGCCAACGCGACGACAGCATTCGTATCACGATTGTGAGCTTGAAGTGCCGCTTCTACGAGTGATAGTGATCTCGGCTTTTCAAAGCTCAATGACCGTTCCTCCGCCCGTTATCGTGTTTCGTCTTGTGCTTGTGATCAGGCTGATGGTTCGGCCTGTTCTTCGTGGCCTCAAACAACGGCTCCGCAACGAGATGAGGACCAAGAACCGAAGCATCATGATCCACCCAGATCGACGATCATAGGATCATGCTTTGCGTGCCTGGCGTCATACTGGGTTCAGGTCCTTTTGGGACTTCAATGTAGCTTCTTGAGCTGGCGCAATCCCCTGCCAAACCCAATTCTAGATGCTGATTGACGACTGTCCATTTCTGTTCTTGACCCGTGCGAACCATCATGCCTCAGGCTTCGACTATTGACCCGGCAGCCAAGTCGCTGCGCGTGCTCTGCTTCCATGGGTTCCGCACAAACAGCAAGATCATGGCGGACCAGATGCAGGGCTTTCGACGCACGCTGCAGCAGGCCTTTGGGGGCCTGGAGATCGAGCTCTTCTACATTGACGGGTTTGTGGAAGCCACGGGACTCTCAGACCCCATCGTCGAGTCCTATTACGCAGCGCACAAGCCGTTCTACGAGTGGTGGACCATGCCCAAGGACTACGCTGTGATCGATCCCAAGACTCTCCAGAGCGGCATCGCCAGCATTGCCGACCTCATCAGCCAGCGCACCTCGGAAGACACGTGGGGCGAGACTTGTGGCCGCACGGAAGAGACCATCGCGTACGTCCACGAGAAGATCCAGGCGCTGGGTACGTTCGACATGGCGGTCGGATTTTCCCAGGGCGCTCCGCTGGTCACAGTGCTCACGATGTGGTACCTCAAGTACCACAAGCGCGTACCCTGGAAGCTCAACGTCTGCATCAGCGGCATGCGCATCGACGGACCGGCCATCCGCTCCGTGTTCACAGGCGATGACGGCTCGCTGCTTGAGGTCCCCATCCCGTCTGTGCATTTCGTCGGCAAATCAGACCCGCTCGCACACGAGACGCGCAAGCTGGCCGACATGTACCAGACATGGGACCAGGAAAGGCTCTTGAAGGTCGTTGTGGAGCACGGAGGAGGGCATCGATTCCCGTCTCTGAAGCGAGATCCGGGCGTCTATCGACCCGTAGTGCGCTTGTTGCAGGAAGTCTGTCCTCATCTGGTCGTCCGCAGTCTGGATAGATTGGCTCTGGCTGGGAGAATGGAAGCGAAACCCGGCGCTGACTCGACAGGAATCCTCTCGCGATTGTGACAGGAGTCCCTCGTGCCATATTAGCGAAAGGCCGCGTCAAGCGAAGACATCATTGGGATCAAGCTGGATAAATCCGCAAATAGATTGGCTGTCTTCCACTCGAGGAGCTCTTCGTTGGTCTCTGTTCAAGCTACATGTACACAGTATAATTATACCCACACCACAATACCGATCCACTGGTCCAAGTCCTCAGTCTTCGGGCCATGATCCATGACTGAGAAGGGGCCTCGCGATGTCCAATCGCTCGACTGGCACTACCGGATCGAGCCGTCTCAACCGCTGCCGATCCTGGATCTCTCGCAGTCGCTCAAATCCCGGTACTTAGCCGACCGTTCGGTCCACAGGGTCAACCGCATTATTGAGCAGAACAAAGTCCTGTTCTTCTACAGCTATGCGATATCGCTGCTGCTGTCCACTGCTGTGCCGTTGGTCAATGCGGAGACCGGACGAATCGCAGCCGTGCTAGCTGTTCTGTTGTGCCTCCCGTTTGGACTCGGGGGCCTGGGGGCGCTGCGCTACCAGGTCGTGCGATCGCTGCTGCACACGGACATCTTCTGGTTCTTCATCACAGTCAACTCAGCAACCCAGATCTTCAGCGCCATGATGTTCAGCGACCTGCGCGCGCTGCGTTCCGTCGTGGACTGGATCAACTTCGCCAACGTGGTATTCATTGACGCGCGGCTCCGTGGCATTCGCGCGTTTGCCAATCTCTCGGTGCTGGGTCTGGTCAATGCAGTAGTGCTGGCCGTTCTTGCAGGGTTAAATCGCGTCGATGATACCAGTGACCACGCCTTGTGGTACTATCGAACGAAGTCCGATAAGCACGAGCTCTTTGTCAGAAGCTACGTGGCCAATGGACTGGGCACGCTGATCATCTTGATCGCCAAATTTCTGTATCGAATGCGCAAGTCCCTGCGGCTCCAGCAGACCAGCAATGTGGTGAACTGCGTCGTGTATCGGTGCCAGATCAAATTGGTGAGCTGTTCGATGATGCACCTTGTTGCAGTGGCTCCGTCAACAGCCAGAGTAAGCATACGGCGACCGCCGTGGATCCAGCAAATGGTTTGTGTACAGCAGGGCGATCTATTCGACGCCCGGAATACGCTGTTCCCGATCCAGTTTGACAGCCGGGATCCGTTTGCCTATCCCGTGCTGCTACTGATCTACTCCTCTGGAGTTACCAGTCTGCTTACACTAGCGCTGAGCATCAGGGAGATCGGAGATTCTACCAAGGCCTCGAACGGAGGAGCTGTGTCCAGTTGGGCATCGCTCATTTGCGCCGTGACCTTCTTCGGGATCTTTATGGCTTTGTACCAGCGACAACTGCTGAAAGACGTCGTGACTTCATTTGACTTTGCTTTCAATTCAATCCAGTTGAGTGTCGTGCATTGTATTGCTGCGGCCCTGCACGACTGGGAAACTCGGTACTGCATGTGTCTAGTCGTTTCTTGGCTGTGGATCCATTGGACACTGACGCTGGATGCGCTCACGCCCATGATGAAGACCAAGCTTCGGTTTCAGACCAGACTTTCGATCCCCATTCTGCTGGTGTTCGCTTTTGGATGCGTTTGGACACTGGCTAAGATATATGCCGGTAGTACCATCAATGATCTGCTTTGGACTGGAACGGTCTTTGGTAATCAAATGGAACTGCATGTGCTGACATTCTTTACGCAACGACTGGAGACACTGCTGATCTGGATGATCCGCATGCTGCTTCGACTGGCCTATTCGTCCAATGAAGATGCCACGATTCTGCGAGGAACGCTGGCGTATAGTAACTATATGCTGAATTCTGCCCGCATGGGGCAGAACCTTGAGTCAGCACAGAGAACGAACCGCTCACGACGCATGACGCGTCTCGCGATTAGACCTCAACGAGTTCAACCAGCGCCGCTCAAACTTGAGCAATAAAAGTCATTAGGAAATTTGCATCTGCTCCAACCCAACTCGCTCGAGGATATCTGAATCGCAGTCGCATGGTTTCTAACTGTGAAAAATATCGCAGTTTTGGAAACATTTTGAATTTTGAATTGGACCTCTGTTTTTCCACTCAATTTTCGCCATCAAGTGCTTATGGAAACCAAAAACAATTCCAGCGTGGACCTGTACATTGTGATGCAGTCCAGACTGGGGCACGTTCCATTTAAGGCTGCAGCATTATTATGAGCTCTGCAGTTCTTTTATCTTGATTGATTGGACAAAAAATTCTGTGGCGCATCAGGATTATCGTTCCCGCATTTGAGCTTCTCGTTAATCAAAATCATAGAGAATCCGGATTTCATTTCCTCGTGACGAACACCGGCGTCCGAGTTTTTGATAACGTGCGGCAATCGCTGTTCAACAATCAAACGATCGTGATACTCTTCAAATAGATCAGTTTAGTATCTTTGGACATCGGCATCTCGATATATCCGCAACAGCTTCTTCAGGACTATTTATACTGGCACTACATGATATTTGCCACCGGTCGGAAGCCAGCCAGATCATCAAGCACGTCAGCCACTGTGCCGATGATCCATGAGCGCCAAGAGATCTCGTGAACTGCTGTCGCTTGAATGGCAGTACAGACTAGAACCCTCGCGACCGCTCCCGATCTTGGACCTCTCACAATCGATCAAGTCTCGATATTTAACGGACCGAACGGTCCACAAGGTCAACCGCTTCCTTGGTCAGCATAACGTCTTCTTCTTTTACTGCTATGCACTGTCAATGTTGCTCTCGATCTCCATCCCAATGGTCAGTGCCGAAACAGGAAGAATCGCAGCCGTGCTTGCTGCCGTCTTGTGCCTTCCACTGGGACTCGGGAGTCTCGGTGCCTTGCGATATCAAGTCGTGCGGTCATTGTTCTATACGGACAGCTTCTGGTTCTACATTGGCGTCAATTCGGTCACGCAAGTCTTCACTATTATCATGTATCAGGATCTCCGAGCTCTACGGTCTGTGGTGGACTGGATCAATTTCGCTAACATCGTGTTCATCGATGCGCGACTTCGCGGCATCCGCGCCTTTGCCAATCTCTCGGTGCTTGGTCTGACCAACACTATGGTGCTGGCCATAATGACCGGACTCAACCACATCGACCAGATGAAGGGAACTTCTTTGTGGCAATACCAAACAGGCGGTGCCAGTCATGCTCATTGGATCTCGGCCAGTATCTATGTCGCAAATGGGTCAGGGACTCTAGTTGTTTTGATTGTCAAATTTCTGTATCGAATGCGCAAGTCCATACGGCGGCAGAAGACAGACACAGCCGTCGAATGTGCAGTGTATCGGTGCCGTCTCAAACTCGTGAACGGCTCCATACGTCAAGTCATCGTGGCAGCACCCAAACAGAGTATACGTCGACCACCGTGGATCCAGCAAATGACATTCGTGAGAGAGGGAGTCCTCTTCGACGCACGAAATATTGTTATCCCAATCCGACTCATATCTCGCAACGCGTTTGCATTCCCAGTGCTGCTTTTCGTTTATTCGAATGGTTGTCTGAGTCTGCTGACTCTGGTACTCAGCATCGCAGGCATCGAAAACTCAATCATGAACTTGAAAGGAACCGCTTTGAGTTGGCTTTCTCTGGTATCCGCCTTGCTGTTCTGTGGATTCTTCGTGTCATTTTACCAGCGCGCCTTGCTCAAAAGTGTTGTGAGCTCCTTTGACTTTATGTTCAATTCCATTCAGCTGACGATCGTGCATTTCATTGGTGCGGCTATGCGCAATTGGGAAACACGGCACTGCTTGTGTCTGGTGGTTTCTTGGGTGTGGATCCACTGGCTATTGACGTTGGATTCGCTTACACCAATTATGAAGGCGAGACTTCGGTTCCATATCAAGTATGCGATCCCCGTTGCGGTACTATTCGCATTGGGATTTATCCTCATTCTTGTCACCATCTATTCCGGCGATGGCCAGATGATAATGAGCGATCTGATTTGGACCGGTAGTGTCTTCGGCTACCGATTGGAAGTGCACGCGATGACGTTTTTCATGCAGCGAATTGAGTCGCTCTTGATCTGGATGCTCCGCTTGCTTCTTCGAATGTCCACATCGTCCAATCAAGACGCCATCATCCTGCGTGGGACACTTGCGTATAGCAACTACATGCTGAATTCTGCACGGATGGGGCAAAATCTTCAGTCGGCGCAGAGAACTCAGCGGTCACGACGCATGTCTCGAAAGCATCAGCGCGTCGAGCCAGCACCAGTCAACGTTTAGATCATATTTCATCAAAATGTCAACCTTCAAAAACAACATTAACATATCAAATTACCAATTCCAATCGTATCCGGTCGTCAAAAGCCCAATACTTGGCGGATAGCGAATGCATACATTACGTGGTCCGCTGGCGCTTGGGCCGGCGGCTATCCCACTGCTTCCAGTCCGAAGCAGTAACTCTCAATTCTTCATCCAGTTTCTCACGAATGCGAAATGCACGCGTGGATTCATTTACTACCAGAACTTTCGCGTGGGCCTGCGCATTGAGCGTCTCCGAATGCAGCGCTCTGAAGATCTCTCTAGGTACGGACACTTTGCTGCGTCGAAGTAACTGCGCCAAGTCGCTGAATGTTGCGCGGTTGTCCATATTCACCATACACAAGACAGAGCCGGATGCTTCTTGTCCCTGTCGTCCGGTTCGTCCAGCTAAGTGAATGAAATCGTCAACTCGCCTGGGGAAATCAAACACCACGACGTTCTGGATATGAAGCAGATCCATTCCACGGCTCAATACGCTGGTGGAAACCAGCACCAGCACGGTCTGGTTCACAAACGATTCAAGAACCTGCAGGCGGTCCAGTTGGGATTTGTCTGCATGAATAGAAGCAGCTGGCACACCACAGGACTTTGCAACGGCCTCTGCTAGCATATCAGCGCCGACCTTGGAGTCTACAAACACCAACTAGCAGCATAATAACAGTCGGATCTCCACACATACCTACGGGAGATACAGATGCTGTACTTACTGTCGGTTCCTGCCGCTTTTCCTTGATGAATTTAAACAATTGCTGCTTCTTGGTCTTGTTCTCCACCCACAGAACCTGCTGCTTCACGTTCCCAGTCGACAACGTCCCTCTCGACACTGAGCTAGATTCAATTCCGCTAACTTCCACTCGGACGAATGTCTGCGGGTTCGCGTCGTCTTTCAACAGTCGTTTCACCAGGTTTTCAACCTCAGCGGACACCGTAGCGCTGACGAAAATCATCTGCAGACTCGCAGATATGGGAGCAAGAGAGCCAATGATCTGCGTGATCTGGCTGTGGAACCCGATATCGAGCATCATGTCCACTTCGTCGATCACACAATGGGAGACAAACAACAGGCAAAGCGTCTCGGAGTCTTTCTTCCCGATATCAATCAGTCGGCCCGGGGTCGCGATGATGATCTGCACGCCCTGCTGCAGCCTGTGCAGTTGCGGGGGCATGGGCATCCCGCCGACCAGCAATGCAGTCTTCATGTGCGCGATTCCCTGAATGAGAACCTTGGCGACCGCCTCGATCTGGATGGCCAGCTCGCGAATGGGCACGAGTATCAACGCGAGAGGAACCATTACCGCTCGATCGTCTTCATCCTCTTGGTGCTCACGCTTCCGAACAATCTGCGCGATGATCGGGATGAGGAACGCCGCCGTCTTGCCTGTTCCTGTCGGCGCGCTGACCAAGAGCTGAATGGACATCATCAGTACTCAAGCCTCGACAGAATAGCGCATGGTGACACAGCGTACATGGCGTCCGTTCAAAGCACACGGGAGCGTCTGCATCTGCACTGGCGTAGGGCGCTCGAAATGATTCCGCTGCATGTTGGTCCACAACTGCTCTGGCAGTTTGCATTCGCTGAATTCGACCACCGGCGCGGGAACACCGGACTCTTGGCCGCCGTCTTCACACACGCGGATATTCAAGCGTGCACGCAGCTGGACGGCTCTCTCGAGGTCATGTTGCGCCTGTTTAGCCTGCAGCTCTGCTGCTTGCGCGCGTGCCAGACACAAGTCTCGGCATTCGAAGGAGCACACGTCGTCTTCCGTGGCGTCGCAGATGTACTCGCCATAGCGACCACAGATCTAATAGAGAGCCAGTGTTGAGACAGGGATCTCTAGTAGCAGATTTGAACAGGGCACTGGTCACTCACCACGCACACAGGCTCGCCTTCCAGTGCGGTGCGCTGGTCGATCGCATGGCGCACCACGTCGTCGTCGTGCTGCTCATCTTCCTCCGCCATTGGGCTAGTGGATCCACTGGCGGTGGGAGCGTATCCGCTATAAGGGTTAGGTGCAGTAGTGTACAAGCGGATCCGCTCCCAAGATACGCCAACCTGGGGTTATCTGGCCAATGTATTGTGTATGTTACATACTGCTTGTTGAGCTCATGGACTCCATGCGCCACTAACGCTCGTCCTTCTTCCCTGCATGAGGCCTAAATCAAAAACCCAAACGGTAGTGGAGTGGCGGTGGACCTCAAAGGTGGTCGCCGTAGCCCTGGCCTCTCGGAGACAGATCGCGCATCAGCGGCGCCTCTTCTTCCGAGTCCGTAATCTCGTAGTAGGTCTTCTCGCGCACGATGGCGCTGGACACCAGCGTGCTCAGCGTAGCGCTCGAGCCCGACTTTTCGCGCATCAATAACAGGTAGAACATCACAGCCAGCGCTGCGTATAATGCCGCTATGTAGTGAAGAGCAGGTCAGAGCGTTAGCCGTCTATGCGCATACAGAGATAGCCGACTGAAACGCAAGGCGTACCAGCTTTGAAACAGGAACTCGCCGTGGATTCAGGCGACTTAGCACCATGCATGTACAGCGGCTGCAGCTTCAGCAGCGCTCCGACGATCAACTGATTGCCGCACACATGCGCACGACATTGTCAGATCTACATCAATAGGCGCACAGCGCGTGGCCTGGCGTGCGTCTTACCGTGAACACGAAGCCTGAGAACGTGAAGATGAGCGCAAAGATGTATCCTGCGCAGAGCCAGAGACACGGAGACAGACGTCTGGGTCAGTACGCAGCCATAGGACGCCAGTGGAGTGGCCAGTGGCCACGTACGAGAGCTCGCTTTGGCCATGATGTAGCGTCTGCGTCTTCCCACTCGCCCCCTCCGGATCGACTTTTTCTCTCAAGTCGGGCTGCGAGTAGCTACACTCGGAACAGTGCCATGTCACTACTTGATTCAATCCTTTACGCGATTAAACAAAATGCACCATGTTCTGAAAATCATCATGAGTTTCCACCTATTATTGGTACTAATGTGTACATTTCTGAGTCGGTCGATCATGTATAGTATCTCAGATTCAGATCTGTATACTTGACTTTGGTGAGCTGCTCCTCTGACGTCAACAGCTCCACTCTCATCAGTCGACCGTGATGACGGGCCTCGCGCGGAAGCTGCGAGTGCTGTGTCTGCATGGCTACCGCACGAACGCCAAGGTGATGGAGAACCAGTCGCGCGGGCTGCGCCAGGCGCTGGGCGGCCACGCCGAGTACCTGTTTCTGAATGCGCTGCATCTGGCGCACGGCGACACGGACGCCAGCGTGCTCAAGCATCACGCGCAGGACGCGCCGTTCTACGAGTGGTATCAGATCAAAGGCTTCAAGATCGGCGACACAACTGCCAACGATACAGCCAGAGAGGAGGAGGAAGAGAGCTGGGTGCCCGATGCCTCTGCCGATGCGAGCAAGGGCCCATGGCGCTACGAATACTTGGGCTTTGAAGACACGCTGGCGCTCGTAGACGACCAGCTGAACCAGCACGGTCCGTTCGACGTCGCGGTCGGGTTCTCGCAGGGATCGGTTGTGCTCAGTGCGCTCTCGATGTATTACCTGCGCACGCAGAACACCAAGTGGTGGGACTTGAGCGTCTGCGTCGGCGGCGTGCGCCCGCGAGGCAAGAACTGCCAGCCCTGGTTCGAGAACCAAGACAGCAACGATAGCAGTCCAGTCACGATCCCGCTGCCGTCCATCCACGTCATCGGCCAGAAGGATCCGTACTACAAGGAGTCGCTGCTGCTGGCCGACATGTATGCGGACGAGAGCGACGCGTTCCAGAAGCTGGTGCTGGAGCACGACGGCGGGCACAAGTTCCCCAGTGCGCAGCGCTACAAGCACATGTACGAGGCCATGGCGGACCGCATTCTCACGCATTTCCACATCAAGCACAGCCGTCAATAAGACCCAAAGCAGCTCATATCACCCATGGATGTGGGTCAGTAGAATCCAATTGGCATGTCCCAGTGACGCAGAGCGGTCATAACTGTATCAGAAATCAGCTGCTCCATTGGCTGATTATTTTTGTGCTGTATATATAACTGGACAAAATGATACCAATATCTTGTCATTTCATCCAATCAATGAACGTTTCATTGCGTCTTCTGGCATTAGATGACGTCAAACGTTTCCTCGGCCGGGCGGTAAACGCTCCAAGCGTCACTCGCGCATTCGTCCCCAGCAAGGCCCCAACAGACCCCTTTCACTATCATGGCCTCTGCTGCATCAGCATCCGTCGCACAGCCGAGCAAGAAGATCCGCGTGCTGTGTCTGCACGGCTTCCGCACGAACAAGCAGATCATGGAGCAGCAGACCCGCGGGCTGCGCGAGGCCATGGGCCCGAACGCCGAGTTCGTGTACCTCAACGCACCTTTCGAGGCGCGCGGCCCGACTGACGTGAACGTGGAGCGCATCTTCGCTGAGTTCAAGCCGTTCTACGAGTGGTGGCAGGCCAAGTACCTCGAGCGTGAGGAGGCCGACGACGCCGCGGCGGCGCAGGAGCTCCCGGCCGAGAAGAAGACCTGGACGCTCGAGTTCGAGGACCTGGACCAGTGTCTGGAGTACATGGACGAGCAGCTGCGACAACTGGGTCCCTTCGACGTGGTCGTGGGCTTCTCGCAGGGCACGGTGCTGCTCACGATCCTCTCAATGTGGTATCTGCTGAAGCAAAAAGTGCGGCTCTGGAAGCTCTGCGTGTGCTTCTGCGGCGTGCGTGTGCGTGCCGTGAACTGCCGCCCGTGGTTCGAGACCTCCGAGGGCGACCCAATCCCCGTGCCGTTCCCGTCCATCCACATCGCCGGCCGCAAGGATCCGCTGTACCAGGACTCGCTGCTGCTGGCCGACATGTACGATGACCATCCGGCCGGCAGTCCGTTCCAGAAGGTGGTGCTGGAGCACGACGGCGGCCACAAGTTCCCCACGCCGGCCAAGTACAAGCAGCTTTACGCAGACCTGGCGCATATGATCCACCAGCATCTGGCGGTCGCAGACACGCCGCTCGTGCTCTCGCGTCTGTAGATCCCCACTCCTTCCTTATCATGCGTGTCATTTCGTCTGCAGCGTTGCTAAACTACCCATAGAAAGAATCCACTATTTCCCCGTTGTTGCACTTGCTTGATGGGTGTTTTGATAAATACCGCCCGTTACGCAATCCATTCAGCTTGAAGTTCCGGTGTGGGCAGGCGTAATTTACGGGATATGCGTTCCATAAATTGAATCGCCTCGCCATGGAGCAGCTTCTCTCCATGCCGCCGCGCAAGCTGCGCGTGCTGTGTCTGCACGGCTTCCGCACGAACCAGAAGATCATGCGCGACCAGACACGCGAGCTGCGCAGAGTGCTGAGCGAAGGAGACGCCTCGGAGTTCGTGTTCCTGGACGGACCGCTGGATGCCGACGGGGACTCGGACCCCATGGTGGAGCGCGTCTACGCAGAGCACAAACCCTTCCACGAGTGGTGGCGGCTGGACGTTGTGGACGCTGAGCAGGCAGCCCACGTCATCAACCAGGCCGACTCTACAGAGGACTGGAACATCGTCTACGACGGCGCACACCAGGCCATCGAGTACGCCACTGAGCGCATCCAGGCGCTCGGACCCTTCGACGTGGTTGTTGCCTTCTCCCAGGGCGCGGTCTTGCTCACGATCCTCACGATGTGGTACCGCAAGCACCACCAGCGCGTGCCCTGGCAGCTCAACATCATTGTCGGCGGCGCGCGCGTGACTGCGATCAACGTGCGCTCACTCTTCGAGACCGACGACGGGCACAAGATTCTGGTGCCCATGGCGTCTGTCCACATCATCGGCAAGCAGGACCCGCTCTTCAGCGAGGGCCATAAGCTGGTCCACATGTATGAGGCGCAGCATCGAGACGGCTCCAGCAAGCGGCTCGTGGTCGAACACGAGGGTGGCCACCGCTTCCCCTCAGCCAAGCACAACCCTGAAGCCTACGACGCCATCGTGCGCATGATCCAGCAGCACTGCTCGCCATCCCCAGTGACGGATGAAGACCCGCGAGCGCGGCTTTGACAAGCATGCATGGGTGTTTTGCTAAAATGGGGGGGAAGCGGTTGGTAATTTACAAGATCCCATTGGTAATATTTCAAGGCGGGGCGTTTTGACAACCATCTGGTGTTGACGTCAGCAAGTGGAGCTCACCGATCTGCATCACGCCCAGTCGAGCATAGCGCCTCTCAAGCAGCAGCGATCAGCCAAGCCATGGCCACCTCTCCTCCTGCCCCACGCCGATTGCGCGTGCTCTGCCTGCACGGCTTCCGCACCAACAGCAAGATCATGCAGGACCAGACACGCGACCTGCGCGCCGTGCTGGGCCCCAACGCCGAGTTTGTGTTCCTGGACGGCCCGCACGAGGCCAACGGCGCGTCGGACGCGATCATCGAGAAGCTCTACGCGGACCACAAGCCGTTCTTCGAGTGGTGGCTCATCCCGGCGAACCACGAAGATGTGGTGTTCGACGCCGAGAGCGTGGCGGGCATGACCAAGAGCGCGGCCGAGAAGGCCGGACCGACCAACGAGTGGAGTCTGACCTACGATGGCCTGCCAGACACAGTTCAACTAGTGCACGAGCAGATCCAGAAGCTCGGTCCTTTCGACATTGCTGTGGCGTTCTCGCAGGCCACGGTCGTACTCACCAGTCTCGTGATGTGGTACCGCCGCCAGTTCGACAACCAGCTGCCCTGGAAGCTCAGTATCTGCATCGGCGGCATGCGCGTGCGCGGCACGACCGTTCGGCATCTATTCGTGACAGAGGGCGAGCCAGAGCGATTGGTGCCCATTCCGTCCATTCACATCACGAGCAAGAAAGACCCGCTGTATGAAGAGAGCCACAAGCTGGCGCAGATGTACGAGGAGCGATCGGCCGATGGATCGCTCCAGAAGCTGGTGCTCGAACATGACGGCGGCCACCGGTTCCCGTCCTTGAAGCGAGACCCTGCAGCCTACGATGCCATCTTACGGTCCATCGAGCAGCATTGCCTGGTCCGAGTGGATCCGGCGTCTCGACTATGAGATCCACGTAACCAAAGTTCAAATCGTGATACATTCGTCTTCGGGACGGAAGCTCGTCGGCTCGTTCAGGCTCAAACTAACTTTAGCACCCAAAACGACTTTGTGGAATTTAAGGATGATGCAGCAGTTTTTGCTGTCAGAACGGAGCTCATGAGCAGGCGCGAGCCGAGGACAAAGGTTCACACGGACGCGTTGTCAAGCCCAAAGTGGTACTATGAATTGATCCCGTCCCGAGCACTGCCAGTGGTCGACCTCTCGCAATCCCTGAAGGATCGATTCTTACCAAAGACGGTGCAACCTCTTGTTGAACAATTTCTGGTCCGGTTCCATCGGCCACTCTTGATCGGCTACTTGATCTCAATGGGGGGCTGTATTGCGATCCCCTACATGGACTCTTTTCCTGGGCGCATTGCTGCTTCCGTGGCGCTCGTCATGGGGCTTCCGATGTGCCTCGGGGGATTGAGCAACCTACGCTTCGATATGGTGCGACTCGTGCTGCGAGAAGACAACGTCTGGTTCTTCTGCTTCACCAACCTTTCGACCCAGATCCTAAACGGAATCATGTACGGCGACTTGCGTGCTCTTGTGGTGATCATCGATTTTATCGGCATCACAAATGTTGTGTTTATCGACGCAAAACTACAGGGCATTCGGCGACTCACCCAGTTCTGCCTCATTGGGCTACTGAGCATTATTGCTGTGGTGCTCTGTATTCTATTCAATCGGATCGATCAGCCGCACGGCACTTCCTTGTGGACATACGAAGCGGGGTCGACAGTCTACGAGGTCGCGGTCAGTGACTACGTGGTGAATGGGTACACCACAATCGGTATCCTCTTGGCCAAAATCATCTACCGCAAGAAGCGTGCTCTGCGGCGCGCGACTCGAAGCTCGGTAATCGAGTGTGTGATTTTCCGCTGTTGCACCAAGCTCTCGCTTACAGGCAGCATGGAGTATCTACACGAACGGCAGCACTCGTCTTCACTGTTTCTCAATGACATAAATCCCATTAATGTCGAGCAAATCAAGCACTTGCAGCGGCTGCAGCACGTACGCTCGGACTCTGTCTACGATGCGAGGACGATCGTGTTCCCTGTGCGAGTCTCAAGCAAGCAAGCGTTCCCGAGATATCTACTGGTCTGTCTGTACCTGGTAGGTGTCACTGGATTTTCATTGGTTTCTGCTTTGGTGTATGAGCTTTGGATCTGCTCGATCACGTCCGCAGAGTCTAGTTGCACAGAGCACTCTATCGCCACGACCTGCTCGGCCGTGTGTAGTCTCACGTTTTGCTCGGTCTTCTTCATGAGCTACCAACGCAATCTGCTCATGGATCTCGCTACATCGTTTGACTTTGTGTTCTACTCGCTCCAAGTGACATCGGCCCACCTTGCCATGGCCTCGCTCGGTGGGGTGAGCCAAACGCATTATCTCTGCTTGGTATGTTCTTGGGTCTGGACGCACTGGGTTCTGTGTCTTGATGCGCTCACTCCAATCATCAAGTCCAAGCTTCGATTCCATGTGCACGTTGCAGCGCCAGTGGTCTGCGTGATGCTGGTTGGAGACGTGGTGCTTGCTGCCAGAGTTCTCTTCGCCCACTTGATTATTGTAGAAGACCGAGAGACCTGGTCTCTGGACTGGCCTGGCCACAGCAGCATTCAGATACATGTCTTGCCTTTCATGGTCGGGCGTTCAATGATCCTGGCGACGTGGAAGCTACGATTGCTGGCGCGCATTCTCCATGCCTCCAATACCGACACCATCATTCTGCGTGGCGCTGTGACCTACAAAAGCTATGTGGCTGAGATCCATAGAATCAAATCACGCAGACGATCGATTCATCCCATTGCAATGTCAAACACAGTGGAGTAAATGGCCTACACTTTGCTTCAGAGGACGCCTCACGCAAACGCGACGAGGTTAAGGCCCTTGTTGGATTAGCCAAAACCGGGTTTTGCTAACTTTAGATCAACGTCCACGGCCTTCGCTCGCTGCTCAAACGCAATTTACTGACAGCCTGGAAGCGCCAACGTTGATGGCGAAAGTTCACGTCGCCACACTGCCTGATCCAAGATGGTGCTACGATTTAATCCCATCGCAGCCGCTGCCCGTGGTGAATCTCTCGCAATCGCTAAAGGCGAGGCTCCTCTCCAAGTCGATGCTTCCTCGTGTTGAGCGCTTTCTAATCCGGTATAACCAGCATCTCTCAATCTGCCATTGCATCGCGCTTGGTTCAGCCATTGCCACTCCATACGTGAACGCTTCCGCAGCCCCTTGTGTCGCCGTGATGTCGTGTTTGACCGGTCTTCCGCTTGGTCTTGGCGGGCTCAGCAACTTGCGGTTTGAGATGGTTCGACTATTGATGAGCGATGACAGCGTCTGGTTCTTCTGCTTCACAAACATCGCGACCCAGATTCTGATTAGTATCATGTACGGCGATCTGCGTGCGTTCGCGGTGGTCGTTGAGCTCCTCGGCATCACGAATGTCGTGCTGGTCGACGCGAAGATGCACAGTATACGTCGCCTCACCCAGCTGGGCGTGCTTGGATTTCTCAGCACTGTGTCGCTACTCGTCTGCGTGTTTTTCGATCGGATCGAGCAGCCTCACGCCACGTCCTTGTGGCAATACAAAGCCGGCGCGGCAATCTACAGTGTAGGCGCCAGTGATTACGTGCTGAGTGGCAATTCCACCATCGCGATCCTGCTGGCAAAGATTATTTTCCGTAAGCATCGAGCCCTTCGACGTTCTATACGGCAGAGCTCGACTATCGAGTGCGCAATCTTGCGATGTCGCACGAGGCTCGTACTCACGGGCAGCAAGGAGTATCTATTCGAGAAGCAGAACTCCACAACCGTGATTGTCAATAATATGAGCCCAATTGGATTCATATCGACTTCCCACGTCCAGCGACTACAGCACGTAAGCTCGGGGTGTATCTACGACGCGAGAAAGATCGTGTTCCCTGCGAAAATCTCAAGCAAACAGGCATTTCCACAAGGTCTTTTGGCTGTTTTGTATCTTGCCGGTATCTGTGGATTCATATCGCTGTTTGCTTTGGCGAATGGGGTCTTTTACGGAACCCACGCTTCCGATAATTCCAGCTCTACGCAATACTCCTCGGCTTCATTCGCTTCCTTTGTGTGCTCGTCCGTATTCTGTCTGGCTTTCTTCGCGTGTTACCAACACGACCTCTATGTGTCGCTGATTACGTCGTTCGACTTCGTATTCTATTCGCTTCAAGTGACAGTGGCCCACGCCTCAGCCATCTCCCTAGCCGGACCAAGCCGAGCTAACTGCACCCTGCTGGCTTCTGCCTGGCTCTGGACTCACTGGATATTCTGTTTGGATGCGCTGACGCCAATCATGAAGGCAAAGCTTCGCTTCCACGTGCGATTTGCTTTTCCGGTACTGGTTGCGTTCCTAATAGGACACATCGCTCTGGTCTGCATCATACCTTTCACGAGTTTGGATATCACGGATGGCCGAGATGTCTGGTCGATTTGTATGCATGGCTACACCATTGAGATGCGTTTACTACCGGTCTTGATAGGGCGGTTAATGATCTTGACAGCATGGATGTTGCGTTTAGCTGTACGGCTCTACCACGCCTCCAACTCCGACACCATCATCCTTCGTGGGGTTGTCACCTACACAAACTACCAATCTGATGTTGAGCAAACCCGGCCGCGCAAGCAAACGGTGTCCAACTTGATGACCATTCCACGCACTGAGCGCCGTGAGTGATCCTGGCGATAGTTTGATTGGCTTCCAATCGATAAAGGACCGCATTTGGCCCACAAGTTCCGCTCAAAAATAGGCTTGCAACAAGAATTGCGCGAGCGTTCCAACTTTAGCGCGACTTCAGGAAGGAAGTCGTCTTGTCACCTGCAACGATACAGCCATTTCCAACGTAAATCGATGCCGGCAATCCACGTCGCGGGGCCACCGGACCCGGACTGGTGCTACGAAATGGTTCCGTCCCGAGCGCTGCCGGTCATCAATCTGTCGCTGTCGCTTAAGTCCTGGTTCCTGCCAGAGACACTGCTCGCATGGATGGAACGATTTATGTCGCGATACTATCGGCCGCTCTTGCTCAGTCACACCATCGCGCTCAGTATGTGCTTTTCGCTTCCGTACTTGAAGGCGCCAACCGGACACATTGCCGCCGTGGTGGCACTGGTGACAGGGCTTCCGCTGGGTATAGGAGGTCTGAGCAACTTGCGCTTTGAGATGGTGCGGCTCGTGCTGCGCGAAGACAACGTGTGGTTCTTCTGCTTCACCAACGTCGTGACCCAGATCCTGAATGGAATTATGTACGGCGATCTGCGCGCGCTGGTGGCTCTTATCGATTTTCTGGGCATCACCAACATCGTTTTGATTGACGCACGATTGCGCGGCATCCGGCGGCTCACGCAGTTGAGCATTCTTGGGCTTTCCAGCGTCGTTTCATTACTCTGCTGTATACTCTTGAATCGGATTGATCAGACTCATGGCGCGTCTTTGTGGCAGTACAAAGCAGGCTCGATCGTCTACGATGTCTCAGTCAGTGACTACGTTGTGAACGGTTACTCCACGATCGCGATCCTATTAGCCAAGATCATCTACCGGAAGCGCCGATCCATACGACGCGCGACCCGTAGCTCGATTATCGAGTGCGCAATCTTCCGTTGCCACACCAAACTCGCACCAATTGGCAGCACAGAGCAACAACTTGAGCGCCAGAATTCTTCAGTGTTGAGTACGAATGGGAGTTCTCCACCTTTCGGGTTTGGTCCCGCTACGCACTTGCAGCAGCTTCAGTATGTACGTCCCCGCATTGTGTATGACGCGCGGAAGATCATATTCCCGGTGCGAATCAGTAGCAAGCAGGCGTTTCCTCGATCTCTGCTCGCGTTGCTCTATCTTGTGGGTAGTGTTGGATTTGCTATGATGGCAGTTTTGTCCTATGAAATCTGCCACGTCTCAACCGGGTCGGCAGAACGAGCTGAATCCAAGTACCACGCAGCTGCAGTATGCTCGTTCGTGTGTGCGGCCGCGTTTTGCTCAGTTTTCTTTGTGCTGTATCAACGTGAATTACTCCTATCGCTGCACACGTCCTTTGACTTTGTGTTCTACTCGCTCCAAGTGACTGCGGTTCATGTCATAGCGGCATCGCTGAGCGGTATGCGCCAAGATAGCAGTCTATGGCTCATCTCGTCCTGGTTGTGGACCCACTGGGTCCTCTGTTTGGATGCGCTCACGCCAGCCATGAAGACGAAGCTCCGCTTCCACGTGCATTATGCGGTGCCTGTTGTGGCCTTGATGCTCATCGGACATGTGGCTCTGGTTGGAAGCATTCTCTTCACTGGTATGACCATTTCGGAAGATCGAGCGGTCTGGTCGACTCATCTGTTTGGCTCTAACGTTCAGCTTCGCGTCCTGCCGTGCTTGATGGGCCGACTGATGATCCTGACGACCTGGTTGCTCCGCTTGCTTGTGCGGATTCTGTATGCATCCAACGATGACGCTATCATCCTGCGCGGAGCAGTCACATACGAGAACTACATGTCCGATATTGGCAAAGTGGGCGCACGTGTACGATCCATTTCGAGACGGGAGACAACCCTGCGAGCTGCCCAGACGTCCAGTAACACGGACCAGTCACGGATTTCCAGCAGGACCAGTGGCTAATGGTGAAACGTTCAATACATTTATAAACTAGGCGTGGTAAGTCTCTACAACCGGGCACCAACAAATGCTTGCGCTTTGAATGAGCAGTGCTGCTCAATGGCTCGTAGAATCGCCATGTACACCTCTGGATTCCTCTTGCGCGTCGGAAATCGGTGCGTGCCGTCGTGGTGCAGCACCAAATTGGATTTGGGCGTGTACATGGTCGACAGTCGCTCGCCTTCAGTGCAAAGCGGGTCCTTCTGACCGAGTACGTGAACAGAGGGTGCCGGTACCTTCATTTTGTTGCCGTCGCTGCCCACAAACAGATACTGGGCGTTTGTTCCATAAGCTCGATACCCGTTGAACAGCAGATTGAGCTTCCACGGACGCGGCTTCTGTTGCTTCAAATACCACATCGTCAACAGAGTGATCATGACGCTGCCCTGCGAAAAGCCCAAAAGGATATCGAAGGGCCCTTGGTTGCGGATCAGCTCGTCAACGTGAGCAATCGATTGTTCCAGCCCAATGTACTTGGTTGCAGAGTGCTGCTCTTCGCCGGTCTCGGACAACTGAATCGCCTTGGCCGCCTCTGCAGCGTCTTTGATACCGGAGCCACCAGGCGTGCGCTGGCGCCACCACTCGCAAAACGGCTTGTGCTCTGCGTACACACGCTCGATGGTCGAGTCCGAGTCGCCTTCCGCTTCCATGGGGCCGTTGAGGTACACGAACTCGGCGTCTTGGCCCAGAAGAGCTCGCAGGTCGCGAGTTTGATCCTGCATCACGCGGTGGTTGGTACGAAACCCATGCAGACAGAGAATTCGCAGCGGCATCGTGCGCTCTGCGAGCTGGGTTTCGTTTGTTGGGGACTCGTCAAGAGTGATAATGTGAAATGCTTCGCTCGGAAGAGAGACCAGCGGCAGCATGTGTCCTAATACGATTGGTGGAGCTGCTGTAACCTGTGCCGTTTTCCATCTGGAGTGGGAGAGATATCACTCTGTTGTCCAGCCCAGCTGGTTGTATCCGCTCCGTTACTTGTTCCTGTGAACTGGTGCCGAGGGGAGTGTTGCCGGGACCTGGGATCTGGATTTACTTTCAAAGCATGATCAGACGTTGATTTCCTTATCCTGACTGACTGTAACTGTGTGGGGGTGCTATAAACAACCCCCGATCTACTTTTAGGTCTAGCCGTCACACTTGGTGGAATTTAATACTTCCGCGTTCCTGTCAAGTTGTGCGAAGGCTGCAGGGCATGGCGAGTGTCGGTGTTGAGACGATTGACGCCTCGTGGTACTTCGAGTTCGTTCCTTCATCAGTACTGCCCGTTGTGGATCTCTCCGTCTCGATTAAATCCCGGTTCTTGTCCGATGATGCTCTTCGATTCGTAAGTCGCGTGATTGGCCGCTTCCAATCACCCATGGGCATTGGTTACGCCGTTGGGATGGGCTTGAGCACCGCCATGGCGTACATGAATGCCCATACAGCTCGTACCACAGCCGTGTTTGTGTTTTTGTTCGTACTCCCGGTGTTCCTGGTGGCATTCGGCTCGCTGCGATTCGAAATGGTACGCCTGGTCCTTCGAGAAGATAACGCCGTGTTCTTTTGTGTGATCAATGTATTGACCAACACGTTTTACGGGATCGTTTTCGGTGATGCCCGTACGCTGATATCAATTGCGAACACCTTGGGCTGGATCAACGTTGTCTGCATCGACGCGATTTTACGTGGGATTCGTCGCTTCACGCTCTTCACGGCGATCGGTTTGGCTGGCGTCTTGTCCTGGACGCTATGCCTGTTTTTGAATATGGTGGATGAGCCGCACGGGACTTCGCTTTGGCAGTATGAAGACGGTGCCAACGTGTACGATGTCTCCACTGTCGACTACGTTGTCAACGGCTCCTCAACATTCATCATCTTGCTGGCTAAAATTATTTATCGCAAGCGGAAATCGATTCCATCCTCCACCAGGAACACGATGATCGAATGCGTGGTGCTTCGATGCCAAACGAAATTGGCCCCTTGTTCCCCACAACTTGCAGACCTGCGGACCTGTATCCAAGCGGGTTCAAGAGGACGAAGCTCCAGTCATCAGCTCTCGGCCAATCATTTGCAGCAGCTCCAGTTTGTTCGCTCGGGCAAACTCTACGACGCAAGAAAGATCGTGTTTCCTGTCTCCATCTCTTCGACAAGACCGCTTCCGCGTTGGTTTACAAGGCTCTTGTATGTATTGGGCTGCGGAGGATTCGGTTTGCTAATGCCATCATCCTATCTCATCAACACACCCAGATCAAACTCGATACCGAACCGAAATGGGATCGCGACGACGGAATCTGTGACTACAGTTGGCGCATTCGTGTGCTCGTTGAGCTTTTGGATGATATTCATCGCCTGCTACCAGCGGACGCTGCTCAAGTTGTTATTCACATCCTTTGATTTCGTATTCTACTCGGCTCAAGCGATCGTGACTCAGCTCTCTGCTGCCAGCATGTACGATTGGGAGCTCAACTACTGCCTCTGGTTGGCCAGCAGCTGGATCTGGATGCAGTGGGTCTTCTGTCTGGACGCGTTGACCCCGATGATGAAAACAAAGCTCCGGTTCCGTGTCCGCTACGCCATTCCAGTCACACTCGCGCTTCTCATTGGCCAAGCCATCGTTCTGTTGTGCGTCCTAGTTGTGGGTATGAATCCTCCTCAAGGCCACGCGATCTGGTCCAGTGAGGTCGGTGGGCGTGTGGTGACGGTTCAAGTGCTGCCGTTCTTCGTCACTCGGCTGTTCATCTCGGGCTCCTGGACGCTGAGGATTCTGCTTCGCTTGTGCAAAAGCTCGGACTCTGACGCCATCATCCTGCGTGGCGCAGTTCGATACGAGAATTATCTATCGGTAGCGTCTGTGCGGTCCAAGAAGCGGACTCAGTCGGTCTCAGCAAAGAGATCATTCCAGCCAGTGAATCCAAGCGCTAGATAGTGGTCCTCCATTCGCACGACAGTCTGAAGGCTTTACAAGCTAGTATTAGCTATGGAAACATGCGGAGTGCATAATATTGACCACAGCATTGCTTTCAGTGACCTATGGACAGAGCAAAACGCACGACACCGTGATTCAAAATTGCCATTCTCTTTGAAACATCACACTACGAAGCACTTCACTGGCGGCATGCCGCGTGAAGGCGAATGGCAGGACGGTCGCTCGAGAAGGAAGGATCAGGCGAGCGCGGCGCACTTGGTCGAGTAGCTTTCGGCGAGCTCCAAGACGTTGAGGCTCACGCTGCCCACCGTCAGCAGGCAGTCGCTCGGCTTGAGCGCGAGCAGAGCCGTGATGGTGGAGTTGCAGGCCGACGAGAGGCACATGAGCAGCACCTCGCTGTCCGTGGGCACGCCGGCCGGAGGGATGAACGTGTAGCCCGAGTCGGTTTCGCACTGGGTCAGCGTGGGCACGCTGGCAAGGGCCAGGAGCTTGAGGATTTCGGTTGAGGGGCAGGGCGTGGTCTCGTCGTAAGCAGCGACTTGGGTAACGGCGAAGCAGGCGGCGGCAGTGGCAATGAGCGAAACGGTCTTCATGGTGCTGGAAAGAGCTTGAATGGGGCTTGGGTGGCGTGTGCTGAAGAGCGCGAATTGGAGAATGAGCCTGCTGCTGACGCCTTCGCAGCAGTGTAATTCTGGATCCGCTGCAAGCTTGGGTCTTGTCTGCGGCTGTTGGTCTGCCTGTTTGTTATCCACGCTCACGCAGATGGAAAGATCGATCTGGGTTTCGAAAGTTGCCTTTTACGGCGGAAGGACGTCCTTGAAGCGCCATGATACGTCCATCCTCCTGTATGCCTGCTTCTGGGTAAGTACATCAAGCTCTTCAACAAAGCGCACGTGACGATTGCGCTGTAAGCGTAATCCGTATCAGTCTTTTTCAAAGGCCGAATTGGCGTCGTGATGCGAAGGCCTTGCACAGTATCTGCTACGTTTAAACTCTGGCAACCTGGTCGAGCCCCTGCTTTTACCCTCTGGACCATCATCTACCTTGATCCCGCGATACCGTAAGCCGGCTTTACAGATGCGCCTCTCACACCGTCACGCCCCCCCCTTGCCGGTGTGTGTGCCTGAGCGCGGAAGTCGATGAGACGATCCCACGCTTGAAGTTGAAGCTGGTGTCGAGCATTCTGGTGCAAGATCTCCACTATGGTGGCCCTTGCCCATCCGTCCTTCCTCACCCAAGCATGGAACACTCTGTGGCTCACACACCCAACAACCGCCGGATCAAGCGGATGCGTCTGCGTGGCATTAGCGTCGGCCTTGGACTCGGCAGGCCCCACTGTCGTAGCGTCAGACAGGGCGAACAGCCACGCGCATCCTCCTTCAGTCCGGTTTCTGTCACGTGTCGGTGTTGAAGTCTGTTGAACGGAGATGGAGCCACAGGGGAACGGCTCCTTTACGCGTTCATGTGTCCCTTCTCGGTGATGTCATCAACCCCACTGGGACAGCGGACTAGAACTGCTTGCTGCTGAGTAACAAAGCGCGTTCTCCAGATGTGGCGAGCGAACTTGTTTTCGAATTCGAAAGCCCAGTGTCCGCGGTTGACAAGCGTGACACGGCTCCGTCCTGGAGATCGTTCGGCTCTTTTCCACAAGGCGATGGGAGATCCTCGCCTTCAAGCTTTAGGTGTCTTGGCCTAGGAGGACCTTCAAGTGTACGTCGCTCCTGCTCTCGGAGATCCATTGCCATTCCCACATTTGCGCTCTTCCACACAGCCAGACCAACCGCCCCAAGCCTTCTCCAGCACCATGAAGACCTTCTCCATCATCGCCACTGCCGCCGCCTGCTTCGCCGCCACGCAAGTCGCCGCTTACGACGAGACCACACCCTGCCCGGATTCCGAGCTGCTCAAGCTCCTGGCGCTCGCCAGTGAGCCCACGCTGACCCAGTGCGAGGCTGACTCGGGTTACACGTTCATTCCCCCGGCTGGTGTGCCCACGTCCGACGAAGTGTTCCTCATGTGCCTTTCATCGGCTTGCAACACCACGATCTCGGCTCTTCTGGCGCTCAACCCGAGCGACTGCCTGCTGACGGTCGGCTCTGTGAGCCTTAACGTCTTGGAGCTTGCCGAGAGCTACGCCACCGATTGCGCTGCGCTTGGCTAAACATCCGCTGGTGCGTTCATCAAGAGCCTCGGCCCTTCAGCTTCCGCCTTCCAGCCTTCCGTCTTCGTGCATGTGATTGTCCAAACGTAATACACGATCGTTCGGTCTTTCGTCCAAACTCTCGTTGTCTGTGCTTTGGTGCGGCGTAATTTCTAGTGTTCATCTAACTAAGCTGCCCTCGCCGTTCAGAACGCTTCCACGGCACGGCCACGTGTCCATACGGACGAGGGTTGTACACGATGATGTCGCACGAGAGCGATTTCATCAAACAAGTTCGCCAGTACGCTCCTAATAAAAGGAAACAGTGCTGAGGTATCAAAGATCGAGACAAACCATTTCGCATCAAGGCGCTGAATCAAAACAGGAGCACGAGTACATGCACCAATACTGCTGGCCCAAGAGCGTGTACGACAGCGCGGTGTCGGAGATAAAAGTACACAAGAGAACATTCAAGCTACGTAGGAAATAGTCTATGACTCGGCGAGAATTTCAGGCGATAATCGCGACTTGATTGGAGGCAAATGTTTCGCCATCGGCAGCGCTGATAGAGCAGTAAACTTGTAGCACCATGTGGACTCATCGACTGAACTTTGATGCTTGCCATTCCTCTTGTCAGATTTTGGGATCTGCACATGAAACATGCGAATTCGAAAACGCTGGACGCTTGATCAGCATAAAAAACCCGGCCGCACTGCTGGCTGATGCAGATTACACTCTTTTGCATTGTGGCGCAGGCAATATTCAGGTTGACGCGCATTTCTACGCACTTCTGCGGAAACGCAAAATTACTGGCAAATCGACCGCTTTTCCGATGGAATGGCCGTTCACTTACGCGTCCAAAAGCAATCGCGTGTTTTGCAGACTCATGACTTTCAGTTAAACTGCACACTGGCTCGGATGCCGTGGATGTCTTCAAACCACGTGACGTACGTTGATCATAGCAATTTCCAGTATGATAAACCTTCCTATCGATGATAAGCGCCGACTTGGCTGATATCCTGGAAAATGGATGTGAGAACCGACGCAGACTAACAAGGTTTTGTTCTTGCACTGCCAGGCTACAGAGAGATAGGATGTTACCCAGCTCCAAATCTATTAGCTAAGAGTTTTGATCTAACGTGACGTACCATTCGGAGGTATGATCTTGGTTGGATTTGAGAGTGAAATGCCGCAATAAACGACATTTCTAGGTTTTTCACTTCAAGATGAGATGACTTCCTGCCGCATAGTGCTGTCTGAACTAAGTCGCGCACTTGGCTCAACTCGGCTCGAGAAACGTTTCGCTGATACTGACTTAATCCGCTTTTTAGATCGCACTGAGGATGTGGACAAATAGTTGTTGTACCGAACGGCGCCGCGTAGGATAATAGCATCCTCGTCGGAGATCTTGCACAGTCGGACCAAAATCCGCAGCATCCATGTCGCCATGGTAAACAGACGAGCAGCGAAGAACGGTAAAACCTGGATCGTCACAACGCGGCCGCCCACCACACTTGTCCAGATCGCATGACCTTGCGAGGGATTCATCCCAACAACCATAATGCCGATAAGAATGAACACCATGCCGATCAAAAGCACGAATGTGACTGGGATCGCATAGCAAAAGCGGAAGCGGAGCTTGGCTTTCGTCACTGGTGTGAGCGCATCCAAGCAAAAGATCCACTGCATCCAGATCCAGCAGGTGGCTAACCAAAAGCAATAGTTTCTATCCCAATCGTACATACTTGCTGCCACCAACTGGGTCATAGTCGATTGGGCGGAGTAGAATGCAAAATCAAACGATGACACTAGCGTTTTAAGCAGCTTCCGTTGATAACAGGCAATAAACACCAGCCAAAAGCTGACGGAGCACCCAAAGGCCATGAACGTAGTCACGGATGCCAAATGATCTAGTACTTGCACTCTTTGTAGGCCAGTAGATGCTGGTATGTTGACATAATAAGATGATAGCAAAAATGTAATGAATCCCGTGACGCCCAACACGTAAATGAAAAACCTAGACGCAAACGGAAACGGATTTGGTGATGAAATGAAAAAAGGAAATACAATTTTTCGTGCATCGTAAACTGTTCCTGAATGAACAAACTGGAGTCTCTGCAGATGGGTTTTAAAGGGCTCACTGCTAGAACTGCCCACTCTTGAATGTGTGTGTTGTGCCATGCAATTCAAGACTGCAAGTTGAGAGGAGCAGGGTGTGAGCTTCATGCGACACCGAAGAACTACGCATTCAATGACGGAGTTTCGAGTCGACGCACGCATCGACTTTCGTTTACTATGGATGATTTTGATGAGCAATACAATAAACGTGGAGGAACCGTTGACAACGTAATCGATTGCTGAGACTTCATACACATTGCTTCCATCTCTGTACTGCCACAATGATGTTCCATGAGGCTCATCGATCCGATTCAAAAGCATACATATAAGCCATGACACGGCGCCGGCCAGCGCAAATACCGTGAAAATCGTAAACTGGCGAATGCCACGCAATATGGCGTCAATAAATACAACATTGGACCAACCCACGAAGGTCGCACAGGTGGCCAATGCGCGAAAATCCCCCAGCATGACACAATAAAACACGTTTGTCAGAAAATTCATGGCACAAAAGAAAATCGCCCTGTCGTCACGTAGGACCAGGCAGACCATTTCGAAGCGGAGAGCGCTGAAGCCTGCAAGGTAAAGCGGAAGAGCTAACAGAAACACGAATACAGCTGCGAGGCGCGAGATGGGCGCGCTCATGTAGGCCATCGCTGTACTCAAGATCATCCCAGCCATACAATTAAGCGCCAAGACAGCCTGAAAACGGCGAAGAATTCGATCCACAAAGCCGAGAGCGTTCGGAGACAGAAACTTGGACTTGATCGACAGAGAAAGATCCACAACAGGCAATGCTGATGACGGAACGAACTCATAGCACCACGCGGGATCAACTGTCTCAACTCCAATGCTCACCATGGCTCCTTCACTCCAGCTGTGTACTTGAACTATGACGCTCCATCTTGGGGTTGATCTGCTAAAAAATAAAACGCACGTGGCAATGAGAGCCGACCGCGTATAAATACCTGAAGTCTGTTTTGGGATGTCCAATACATCAAATTACGCTCGAACCGAAGCGGTCACGGCCAAGTGTCCGCTTCTTCCATTTCCGAGTGGGTCCAGCGAATATCAGTTGCGAGTATCAAAACTCTGTTTGCTTTTCGCATTGCTGAGTACGCGCAGCCTCATTTCGAAAATCGCATGGGCACATTTGCTTGGAAACGCACTCGTTGTACCACCGACCAATCATCACCAAATCAGCAGCAACCCGATCTCCGGTCAGAACGCTCTCCCTCTTTGCACCAATCATCACCAAGACCGTATCACTGAAGTGGTTCTATTTCGCTTTCACAGCTTCAGAAATGATCCATCAAGGCCTTTTTGAATTTCGATTTGGCTGGTCATAGACAGAAATAGCTAATAGCCAAACTGCTGGAACGGCATTGTCGCTATTATTAAGCCAACGCTTAGAGGGAGCATGGAGCTATTCCAGAGCCAAAAACGTACCCAATGCCCAAAGTTCATGCCTCAGCGCCCATCGACCCCTTGTGGTGCTACGAGCTGGTTTCATCCACCACTTTGCCCAAGGTCGATCTCTCGGTCTCGATCAAATCCCATTACCTGCCAGAACGGTTCCATCCCTGGGTGGCGGTCTTTCTTCGGCGCTTCCAGCGACCGCTGGAGTTCGCGTATATGCTCGCGATCGTATTCTGCATGGTAGTTCCGTATATCAAAGCTGTCCCCGGCGGCATGCTCTCCATCTTGACCCTGATCTTTGCGCTGCCTCTGGGGATCGGAAGTATCGGCGCGCTCCGACTGGAAGTGGTCCGCATTGTATTGGGCGAAGACAACGTTTGGTTCTTCTGCTTCACCAACTTGGCCACGCAGGTGCTCTACGCCATGTTACTGGGCGATATCCGAGTCATCCTGGCGTTCACTAACTTTATCAGCATGATGAATGTCGTTTTGATTGACGCTCGGCTGCGTGGGATCCGCCATTTCACGTACCTGGCCAGTCTGGGGCTTGTCAGCACAGTCACATTACTCGTTTGCTTGACACTAAATCTCATTGACAAGTCGCACGGAACCTCACTATGGCAATACAATGCAGGCAAGAAGGTCTACGTGGTATCTGTAAGCGACTATGTGGTCAATGGATACTCGACGCTCGGTGTTCTTTTGGCCAAGATCCTCTACCGCAAACGCAAGTCCATGCGGCGCTCCACTCGGAACACTGTGATCGAGTGTGCAGTGTTTCGATGTCCCATGAAGCTTCGACCGTATGTGTTCCAACAGGTCGCACCGCAAGAGCCACTAAAATACGATAGTGCTTACTATGGCGCGCGTCATGAACAGCAATTGCGGTTCCTGCGCACTGGAATCAGCTACGATGCTCGAAAGATCATGATTCCGAGCCTGATTTCGTCCACAGACCCGTACCCGTATCTGGTAATGCTGCTACTGCATTTGGTGGGCGTCACTGGGTTTGTACTGATGACGATATCATCCCACTTGGTGAACAAGTTCACGCGTGCAACCATTCTTACCGAGCTCGAGCCAGTGAATGACACGCAAATGGCGATTACGGTGGGGGCATTCGCTTGTACGCTCATGTACTGGTTGGCATTTGCTGTGCACCACCAGCGGGACTTGCTCCAATCGCTCATTACATCTTTCGACTTTGTCTTCTACTCGCTCCAGGTCACAGTGCTTCACATTACAGCCGCGATCCTGGACGGATGGAGCACGTCCTATTGTCTGTGGCTGGCCGCGTCCTGGTTGTGGACCCATTGGCTCTACTGCTTGGATGCATTGACGCCTGTGATCAAGTCCAAGCTGCGTTTCCGTGTCCGTTGGGCCATCCCGGTCGTCGCGCTCGTGCTGTTGCGGGAACTGGTTCTGTTGGGCATTATCTTCGTTGTAGGCGTGAAGCTATCTGAAGACCATTCGGTCCTGGTCATTGGGATCCCTAGGTTCTCCTTTGAGGTGAACCTGTTGCCGTTCTTTGTGGGCCGGTTGCTTATCGTTACGGCCTGGACCTTGCGGTTGTTGGCCAGGCTTGTCAAAGCAGGGGACGCCGACGTGATCATTCTTCGCGGAGCTGTCACGTACGAAAACTATATGTCCGGTGTGGCTCTCAGCACGCTTTCCCGAGTCACATCGAGGTCCAGAAGAGAGACGGTGGTACAACAACCGCTCGCCATCTGTCCCAACTGAAGCATGCGTTGATCAACGACGCGACGGAATCCATCAAAGCGATCATGGCCTCTAAGGAGGCTCAAGCGACGAGTCTGGTCACAGAGTACATTTGTCTGGAATGATCCATTGCCCATATCTACGAGCGAATCAGTCAGCTGGAGCAGTTCGATGTCTTTGTGGGGAACTCAGAAGGAAGCGCCACGATCACATTGCTCACAATGTGGTACTTGAAGCAACGCAAGCAACATCCGTGGAAGCTCAACCTGCTCTTCTGCGGCCATTGCGCACACGAAACGAACGCCCAATACCTCTTGCATGACGACAACGACCAGAGACTAGCGGTGCCTGTGACTTTGATCCACGTGCTCAGCACGGAAGACCCGCTTTTCCACGAAGGAGCTCAGCTCTCGGCAATGTACGCAGCTTCCACTGGCATTAAGCCGGTGCTGCACCACGACGGCACACCGACTCCCTTCACGAACGCGAAATCCAGAGCTGTACGACGCAGTTCGGATTGCTATCGAGTGCCACTGCTCCAGACAGACGCAAGGATTCATTGCTGCTCGCTTGTAGCTTGGTATCGTATCATACATTCCACACTTGATTTGGTCGCAAAGCGCCTGAACAGTTACATGAACTGACACGCTTTCAGCGACAACCTGGGGCACCGCATCAGTATTTTGGAAAAGCACTTGTCGTCTATTTAGAGGCCAATATTTCGATGGTATGCGCTAAATAAAGCGATTGATCTACGTACGTTTCCCCGTGGTATTCGAGCATTCGAGACACGGGCAGCGAGAACTGAGTCACATGTCTGTTCGTGTCCAATCGGCCTGGCGGGAGAACGATAATCTCCATTGGTGTTTCCACCTGGCGCCGTCGACTCCGCTGCCGGCTGTCAATCTAGCGCGCTCACTCAAGTCTCGGTTTCTGCCACAGAGCTGGTTGCTAAAGTTACACAGCTTTGTGAGCCGATACCGCGTGGTTTTGCGGGGCAGCTACGGGATATCCGTGCTGCTATCATACATGGTTCCTCTATTGAACACGAACATCGGGCAACCGGTGGCTGTCGCTGCGATCGTTCTCTCCATGCCGATTGCGCTTCACAGCCTTGCTTCGCTGAGATTCGAGATGACGCGGCTTTTACTGGCTACATACGACTATTGGTTCTTTACGAGTGCCAACCTGTTCACGCTGGTCTTCTGCTCGCTCTATTTCGGCGATTTGCGCGTACTTCGGTCGGTCATGGACTGGATCGGCTTCCAGAACTTGATCTTGGTGGATGCCCAGCTTCGTGGGATCGTGCAAATGACCGGAACGACTTATGTTGCGCTAGCAGGAACGCTGGTATTTATTACACTCGTGATCTTGAATCGCGTCGATGCCCCACATCAGATCGAATTGGTTCGATTCAGTAGCGAGAAGCACTCGTACAATATCTCCGCGGCCGACTGTTTAATCAATGGATTAGGCACGATGCTGATGTTGCTGTTTAAAATCGCATACCAGAAGACCAAAGCCGTGCGAAAGAATCGTCTGAGATCGGTTATCGAATGCGCCGTATTCAAATGCAGGCTGAAAATGACCCCTTGCGCGTCTCGCTTCAGGCCGCCATTGCAATCCATCATGTGTGACCCCACTGTA
>JAADVF010000500.1:0-21518 GCA_023334555.1 Elongisporangium undulatum
AAGAACATGATTACGGGTACCTCGCAGGCCGATTGCGCCATTCTGGTCGTCGCCTCGGGTGTCGGTGAGTTCGAGGCTGGTATCTCCAAGGAGGGCCAGACGCGCGAGCACGCCCTGCTTGCCTTCACGCTTGGTGTCAAGCAGATGATCGTGGCCATCAACAAGATGGACGACTCCTCGGTCATGTACGGCCAGGCCCGTTACGAGGAAATCAAGGAGGAAGTGTCGGCCTACCTGAAGAAGGTCGGCTACAAGCCCGCCAAGGTCCCCTTCGTGCCTATCTCCGGATGGGAGGGTGACAACATGATTGAGAAGTCCGCCAACATGCCGTGGTACAAGGGACCTTACCTCCTTGAGGCCCTTGACTCGCTCAACGCCCCCAAGCGTCCTTCGGACAAGCCCCTCCGTCTTCCCCTCCAGGATGTTTACAAGATCGGCGGTATTGGCACGGTTCCGGTCGGCCGTGTCGAGACTGGTGTGCTCAAGCCTGCCATGATCGTTACCTTCGGCCCCGTCGGTCTGTCGACGGAAGTCAAGTCGGTCGAAATGCACCACGAATCCCTGCCGGAGGCTCTCCCCGGTGACAACGTTGGCTTCAACGTCAAGAACGTGTCGGTTAAGGAACTGCGTCGTGGTTTCGTCGCTTCGGACTCGAAGAACGACCCCGCCAAGGGCACGGAGGACTTCACCGCCCAGGTGATTGTGCTCAACCACCCTGGCCAGATCGGCAACGGTTACTCGCCGGTGCTTGATTGCCACACGGCCCACGTTGCCTGCAAGTTCAAGGAGATCACGGAGAAGATGGACCGTCGTTCCGGCAAGGTCCTCGAAGTCGCCCCCAAGTTCGTCAAGTCGGGTGATGCCTGCATGGTCGTGCTCGAGCCCTCGAAGCCCATGACCGTCGAGTCGTTCCAGGAGTACCCTCCTCTTGGCCGTTTCGCCGTGCGTGACATGCGTCAGACCGTGGCTGTCGGTGTCATCAAGTCGGTGAACAAGAAGGACGCCGCTGGCAAGACCACCAAGTCGGCTGCCAAGAAGAAGTAAATTTTGCTATCGACTGCTGTTTTTGTTAACCAACGATAACAAGATTTTTTTCGGATACCCAATCAGTATTGTATCTCATCCTATTGTCATATCTAGGCGGCTTCGGTTGTGCAATCCTATGTTGCTATGACTCTTTGTAGACTCACATGTTTGCCATTTCGCATTGTTGGTGCGCTATAGATGCTTTTGAGTGTGTGTGGGATAACGGTTGTGTTGGCATGACTCACAGCGCACTTATGGGTCAGAAACGGTGAAGACAAGACGGTAGTGCGGGGCGAAATCACGTGTGATTATTGAGTTCAGTCCAGCTCGAAGGAGATGCTCAAAGGATTGTCTCTAGTTGCAAGAGCGTGATGAGTGTGAATTCGGGTGGGCCTTTTGTCCTTCGATTTCGCCTTATGCGATCTGTTGAGTGGGGCGTAGACCGTGCTGGTTACCGTGGATGAAGGTCGTCAAAAGTCATCCAATCTTGCGGTTGGATGCGCACAGGCAGCGTCCACTCATCACGAATTGAGCACATGTCAGTGAGACTGACATGCACGACTGTTGGTGAGTGGTACCACGACGTGCCGCGTGTCAGCTGCTTTCCTGAGAACTTCAATTGCATGGAAGAGACGAGAGAGAAGGCGTTTCGAGAAGCTCAAACGCGTCTTTTTTGGGGTGACCCACCAAGGGAGATCCGCCCTCCGACTTGGGATCCAGCCAAACTCATCTCTCGCTTGTGGCCAACTGCGCTGCCTCAAAGGGGAGTGTAGAACTGCGGAACATCAATCGATTCGAATTTGTCCCACCAACTTTTTAGTATATTTGATAGGTGATGTGTCACTGGAGATTTATTTATCAAAACCTCGGAGGCAAACAGGGGCAATGCAATGGTGGCGGCCATAAGGTGCTCACTCGTACCTAAAGATCCGCATTAGGACACGCAGGTGCTGCTGGGACACCAGCGAGAAGCGAACCCACCGGGCGGCTGGTCCATCCGTTCACTGTTACAAATCGAAACGCAGTTTATTTTGATCTCTGGTTTATTTTTGCTTAAAATACCCCTGATCCCGCTGCCTTCCCCGTTCCACAATTCCAGCAGAGCCCGTACGTACCACACCGGGGGGGACGAGGGACCGGAAGCCGGAAGCAGGAAAACAAACAGTCGCCACAGTGCCAGTCTGCGACATTCACGACATAAACAAACACCAATCGCCTCTGCCGCTCCCAAACTGTGGTGCGTCCGTCCGCTTCGGCCGATCGAGATTCCGTCTTTCTCTCTCTGTCTCACTCTTCAATTCGCCGAGTCCCCTCCTCCGCGATCCCCCCGCTCTCCCTGAACAGAGTTATTAATTTCCCCGCCATGAATACGTGCGCTGTGCGTCAGGTGAACACGCTCCAGCCCGCGGACCACATTTGCATTTGGGATAAGACAAGGTGGCCCTTCCGGTACTCCCATCACGGCATCGTCTACTCGCACGGCTCGGACCCGGACGACATCCAGATCGCGCACTACTGGAGCCCGATCGACGGCTTCCGCGAGTCGCAGGCAGACTCGCAGTTCCGGCTCACGTCGCTGGCCGCGTTCCTCAACGACCGGCCGCTGTCCGACATGCGGCGTGTGCAGTACGGCTCGTCGCTCATCGGCGACGCGCTGTCCAAGCTGGGCGAGACCCACCGGTCCAAGAGCGACATCCCGCCCATCGTGCTGGCGCGGTGCCGGTTCCTGCTGGGCCAGGGCAAAGGCCATTTCAACATCCTGTCCATGAACTGCGAGCACGTGGCGCTCTGGTGCACCACGGGCGTGGTCTGGTCCAAGCAGCTCTACTACAAGGTGCACGCCAGCGTGCCGTACGCGCTGGCCAAGGGCTCGGACGCCCTGCGCCAGCTCGAGGGCTCGATCGCCAAGCTGCGCCAGGACTGTCTCGAGAAGTGCGAGCAGCTGCAGCGGCTGGACGGCAAGCGCGTGTACCTGCGGCTGGGTGAGACCAAGTACGTGCGCCGGCTGGGCGACCAGCTCTACGCGGTGCACAACGACCCGGCCGAGTCGGATCTGGCCTTCCGCTCCACGCCCACGTCCTTCGTCGTGCAGGTCCAGGTCGTGCGCTACAACTGCGTGCATCTGGTCTTCTGCGAGCAGGAGAGCGGCCAGTTCCTGTGCTGCAAGGCCAAGTCCCTGGCGCTCGTGCGCCGCCGGTCCTACCACCGCGAGCGGTCCTTCATCTTTGAGCACTCGTGGAACGGCGAGCTGCAAAGCCACCGCCACCGCCGGTGGCTCATCGGCGCGCAGACTCGGGACGGCCTGCTGCGCGCGTTCAACATCCGCGACAAGGCCGCGCAGTTCGAGATCGTGAACGCCGACGAGATCGACGCGCAGAGCGTGCCGATCGCGCTCAACTCGGGCGCGTCGCAGGACACGGTCGTGGCCGTGTTCCCGGAGCTGTAGGGCCAGCGGCATATTTAGCATACTCTGTGGTAACTTAAGGAATTAGCGTTGGTCAGTTCAGAAGGAGATCATGTTGTTGGCGGTGCGTCAAGTGAGGCCCAGAGGCCTATTCTTGGCTGCCAGTTCCGGTAATGATGATGGAGCAGGATGACGATGCGCTGTGCGGCTGGGCGCAGGACGAAGAGCAGGACCAGGCGCTGGGGCTCAGCGGCAGCCAGAGCCATGGCTCTCTCAAGAGCAAATCCAGCAGCACTAGCTTCGTCCTCCTGCCGAGTCGAGCAGTAGCGACTGGGGTCGCTCCTGTCCGGACCCACATGGCCCCTGCGAGAACGAAGCTGGCCATGGCCGCCGTCAGCATCGGCTCCTCAGGCGAAGCGCCACCGCGTGCCAAGCGAGGCAAAGGCCTGATCTCGGCATTGCGAGTCCGATCGGAGAGCGATATCGAGCGCAGATGTTGTTCAGGGACCGAGCCTTCGGATCGCCAGAAGCAACACCAGCAGCTTCGCAGCAGTCCGAGCGCCCGCGTCATGGACACCAACTGGCCTGCGCTGTACAGATTCGACCCAGCTTCCCCTGACGATGCGCACTCCTCTTCTGGGTATCCCGAGGCTGCTGCTACTGCCTACGCCATCGTGGTGCCGACTTGCAAGATCGTCGAGTTGATTCCAGACAGCAGCGATGCTGAAGCTGGTGTGGCAAACACGCTGCCCGCTCTGCATGGCAGCCACTCGGCTTCTGGCGCCATCGGCGTCAGCTTCAGTCGTACTCAGAGCAAAGATGTCCGTCGCCAGCCGCCTTGGGTCTGTACGGACGAAGCCAACGCCCCCGACCAGCTGAACCACTACGCCTGGGAGCTCCGGCCGCACAAGAAGGCGTTGACTCGGCATCACCGGGTCACGAGAAGCACGACGACCAAGCACCAGCAAAGCCAGCCACTGCGGCCCATGAAGCAGCGAGCACGCACTCTGGTGCGAGACCTGGTGGCCGACTCGGTGGCCAGTGAGCTGAAAAACGTGACCCGGGACCTAGAGCACAAGATCTTTCTCCAGGATCGCGGTGGCGTCGCGAAGGACGACGTGAACCTGTGGGAGTACCAGCATGAGCAGACCAGCAGCACCATGTACGAGAACTCCATGGGCATCGTCAAAGCGCTCACTCAATTCAGCAAACAGCTCGAAACGAATCCACGACTGGGCGAGATTCGCACGCGTATGCTCTAGCGAGTCTACAGCACGCTCTGGATGATGCCGCGCTTGCCGTTGTATCGCCACTTGGGGTCTTCATTGTCCAGCTTCTGCTCGATCTCGCGCGGGATGCCAACGATCGGGTTGGACTTAAGCGTGCGGAAGCTCACGAACGGCGTCGGGAAGAACGGCACGGCCTGCTCCACGGGCGTAGTCGCAGGCCACATGCGGTCGCCCAGCAGCCGACGGTAGTTGAGATCGCCCTTGAGGATCACCAGCGAGGCCTCGCTGGCCAGGCGCGAGGAAAGCTCCTGGGGCAGCTCCCAGTAGAAGCTGTACAGGTTGAAGAACAGGTCCGGCTTGGCGATTATGCGACCGCTGGCCAGGTACGCCGAGAGCCGACGGCCGAGTGCCTGAACCTCCGGCGTACGCGATGGCTCCAGCATGGCCTCAATGTGCTCCTTGACGTCCACGGGCATGGCGTCCGACACGTACATGGGCTCGGCCTTGACGTTGAAGGTCATGCTGGTGCACCACTCGTGCGTGAGCAGATGGTCGGCTAGCGCCAGATCCAGCAGCAGCTCGGTGCCGCAGTTGTCGTTGATGTACTGCACCGAGATGGGCTGGCCCTGCTTGGCGTGGGCCACGCGCTCCAAGTGGGTGATGACTTTGTCGCTGTCGTCCACGAGCAGGTACTCGTCTTCGACCGCCAGCGTGGCGTCCACGCCGCTAATGGTGTCCTTGACCTGCTTGTAGCAGCCGTCAGCCTTATTACCCCAGAGGCAGAGCTTGATCAGGCGCTTGAGCTGCTCGTGACGCGAGGCCGGCGATGCTTCCTCGGCCGCCGACACCTCCACGGCGCTCTGCAGCAGCTTCCACGGCGTGTCTTCTGCCAGCTCATTGCATTTCCTGGTCACGTGAATACGACGTCGTCAGTTCTCTCTCTCTTGTCTACCGCCCCAACCATTAGACTACGTACGACACGTGGAACGGGTCAATGCCCGTGGCGTAGTAGCCCGCGACCACGAGCACGAGGTGGAACAGGTACTGCTCCGACAGGAACCAGGGCGCGTTCTGCCAGGTGTAGCCCTTGCCCTGCAGCAGCTCGGTCCAGTGCTGGGACGTGGGCGCCTCCTTCTGGTCCGGGAGATCGCTGAACTCCGAGGGCAGCGGGATGCGCGTGTCGTTGATCATGCCGTCCGCCAGCGACTGTAGCCGCGCGAGCTGCGCGGCGCTCAGGCGGTGCGCATTCTGCTGCGCCACGTCCTGCACGAGCTTGGGCAGACGGTCCACGTACGACTCGTTGGCGAAGGTGCCCGGCACGTTGGTGAAGAGCAGCTCATGCTGCTGCAGCTGCGAGAGGAAGGATGCGCTCATGGGCGGCGAGGCTTGCGTCGCTCTTGCGCTTCAGATTCAAGTGTGAGCTGAGCATCCTCCTTTAGTACCCTACTAATCATATACATCACTATATTAAATACTAGTCGTATTTGTTTTAGTAGGTATACACATTCACATTAGACAATCAGTATATCGGGGCCCCGTTTATGGTGAGTGGGAAGATCGAAAGGACGCCGCCAGCAATATGTCGTCCCGTGCTCCGCCCATGCGGCGTGGCCACACGATGCGCAAGCGAGAGGTGCCCAAGCACCTGCAGCGCAAGTCCAGCACGCCCATCAGCGTGCTGCTGCCACGCGCCAAGCGTCGAGCGCGCAACTACTTTTCACCGCGGGCCACGGGCGAGTCGGTCCACGAATGGGTGCAGCGCAACATGGAGGAATCGCTGGGCGCGTACCTCTTTGACAGCTTTATGGCAATATTAAGCTCCTTCGTGGTACTATTCTACGTCTACGTGAACTGGCAGTGCTTGGCGATCAGCATGTCCGGGTGGATCTATCGTACGTAGGACCTGGAGCACGGGCATTGCTGAGGGGGAAATTGACTCGTGTCTTGCGTGGCTCATACAGACGTCGACATGACGATCAACTTGATCTTCACTGCCGAGTAAGTACGCACGCATTAAAACCCTGTCGTCCGGAGGATCGAGACTCAACTTGTCAACGCACACAGGTTTCTCTTTCGGGTCTACGCAGCGTTCGATCGAATCGATTACCTCATTAGGTTCTTCACGATCGTGGAGTTTATCGTATTGATCCCGTCTTGGGCGACACCTCCAGGGTCAATGAATGAAAGCCAATACCTCCGGATTCTTCGCGCCATGCGAGTCCTTCGAGCGCACCGGTTTCTGGAATTCACCAATTCGTCGCTCCAGCGCGAGATATTGTCGGTGCTGCTCACTGTGGTCGCGATTATCGTGGGCACGACTGGTATTGTTCAAATTTTGGAGGCGTGCCACACAAGATGCGTCAATACCACCACGACTATCGACTTGTGCCTGTGCCAAGACCTGTCATACCTCAATTGGCTCTACTTCGCTGTCGTCAGCATTTCCACGCTGGGCTACGGGGACATTGTGCCCGAGTCGACCAAGGGCAAGTTCTTCATCTCGTTCATCATTCTGCTTACGTTCGTGCTCGGTGCGATCCTCATCAACCGAGTCTCAGCCATCGTTTCCTCCCATGCCGGGTACTCTTCGTCCTACACCGAGGGCAAGCAGCACCCGCACGTGGTCATCACGGGCCACATCGACGTCGAGGTGCTCTCGGTCTTTTTCGGCGAGTTCTTCCACTCCAACAATCTCAACTGGAACGAGAAGATTGTGATCTTGAATCCCAGTCCGCCCACGCTGGACGTCAAAAAGATGCTCAACATCCACGAGAACAAGGTGCAGTACATCGTGGGCTCGCCCATGCTGGACGAAGATCTGACGCGCGCCATGATGCACGAAGCCAGCGCTTGCTACGTGCTTGTGAATCGTAATGCCAAACGCCCACAGCACGCTGACCAGTGCAGCGCGCTGATCACCATCGCGCTCCGCCGTGGAAATCCAAAGTGCCCCATTTACACCCAGGTGATCAACGCCGAGAACGCCAATGCGATCCTTAACTCGGGCGCGACGGACGTCGTGGTTGTGGGGCTCTTGAAGCTTTCAATCCTAGCGCGAAGTTGCGAGCTGTATGGACTGCCGACGCTTCTGCTGAACCTGTTGGCCCAATGCCATGGCGACCTTGATAATCGGCACTCGCCCATGCAATGGCAGAAGCCGTACGTACACGGGTACATGCACGGCATTTACCTGGTGGATATCCCTCGCACGTTCTCAGGCTTGACCTACGGAGATCTCATCCGCTTCCTCTATGACCGCACGAACGTGGTCCCACTGGCCATGCTTACAGAGGACGGCGTGCAGTTTGTCGACATGGACTTCAAATTGGGTGGCACCGCGGATCCGACCTTGTGCTGCAAGGTGTACGCTATCGCCAAGGGGCTGGCCACGGTGGAGGACGTCATGCATATCCCACCGGAGCAGGTGCTTTCCTACCGAAAAACCATTCGCCGCAAGGCGAAATCCATGAAAGATCTCTCGGAGGAAGAGCTGCTGGCGCGGAAGAAGACCAAGCCGGCGCTTGGAGACGAATTCGAGCAGATCCGGCAGAGCTTGATGCGCACGTACGCCAATATGTCCGAGTCGCAGAATGCGGACTACCTTGGACTGGATTACGACATCTTCACGACCATTGGCGCCCCAGTGACGATCGCCAACCACATTGTGGTCTGCGGGTTCCCCAGCGATACGTTCACGTTCATCAAGACGATCCGCGAGGCCCCGCTCAAGAACGAAAACGTCGGCTCGCCGCCCGTCGTGTTTCTAGCTCCAGCCGTGATCGACGAGGAGCATTACGCGCGCGTCCGGTGCTTCCGTGACGTGTACTTTGTGCACGGCTCGCCCGTGAACTTTGCCGACTTGAAGAAGACGCGCATCGACGTCTGCAGCGCCGTGCTCATCCTCACGACCGCGACCGAGTCGCTGTATGCAGACTCCAACATGATCGATGCGGACGCCATCACGACGCTGCGCTACATTGTGGAGATCAGCCAGCGCACGCGGATGCCGAATCTCGTGGTCGAGCTGGACAAGTCCACGAACGTCAAGTTGCTGAGCTCGCTGGCCAACGACCGTCGAGCGAGCGCGACCTTGTCGCTGCCTATCATAACGAATCGCCAGCTGTCGTACCGCACGCCACGACGCACCAGTGCCCGACGCGACTCGTTCTGGGGCGGCATGGACGAAGGCGGCATGCGCTCGACCGAGTCGGCGCTCGCGCTGGAGGAATACATCGTCTCGGGCCGCGTGTACATGAACTCGATCATCGACGCGCTCATGAGCGAGTGCTACCGCAAGCAGTGGATCACGCAGTTCATCCACGTCCTGGTCAACGGCAGCTCGGACGACGACGAGTACGGTCGCTCATCTCCACTACTGCTTGAGTCTCTCTGACGCTCATGGCTTCGTTGTCCTCTGCATCAGGTCACGCCGGTTGTTCCAGCTACGCGCCCCCGAGGAGCTCATCTCTATCAGCTACAGCACGTGCTTCCGCCGGTTCTTGGACCAGGTACCGTTGAGTTGTTTCTAGGCCCTTGTCTGCTTGCTGACGGCTCGCTGTCGTGTCCCTCGCAGGCCAACTGCACGTGCATCGGCATCTGGCGGCCGGAGCGCGGCATGATCCTGCCGCATCCATGCGTGTTCCTGAACCCGCCGCCCGAGATGCAGATCGAGCCGGGCGACCACTTCTTCCTGGTCGGCCCGCCCATCTCGGAGTTTGCCGCGTTCGAAATGTTCGGCCCGAGTGTCGGCCAATGAGCGACAATCACTCTGGGGTTCATTGATTGGCCATAACTCTAATTTAATCTCCACCCATTGGCTAAAATGGAATCCCATGACGTTTGGCCAGCACACAAGTGCAACCGATGAGCGTCTTCCGCAGCAAGTTCCCGTTCCCGGCCAAGGTGAACTGGTTCCCGGGCCACATGGCGCTGGCCCGGCGGCAGATGATGGCGCAGCTGGACTCTGTGGACGTACTGGTCGAGGTGCGCGACGCGCGCATCCCCTGGAGCTCGGCCAATCCGGTGCTGGACGAGACCTTCGGCACGTCCAAGCCCCGGCTCGTGGTGTTCAACAAGAGCGATCTGGCCAACTCCAACATGCAGGCTCGCATCGAGGCCCACTGCCGCAAGCAGAACGCTGCCAGCATGTTCACGACCGCCACCAAGGGCAAGAAGATGCAGTCCATCCTGCAGTGGTGCCAGAAGCAGAGCGGAGCGCAGTTCACGACCACGGGCGGCACGATGATCATGGTCGTGGGCATTCCGAACGTGGGCAAATCGTCCATCATCAATGAGTTCCGTCGGCTGTCGACCTCGCAAAAGCTGGCCAAGGGCAAGAAGCGCGCCATGGTCGGCCCCACGCCCGGCGTGACAGTGCGCAACGACATCATCAAGGTACCGCTCCGCTGAGGCGTCATTGCGTGTGCCGCGCGATCTATTGGCTAACATCTAGGCTTTTCAGGTGAACGACAAGCCTGCACTGTATGTGGTCGACACGCCTGGCGTCATGCTGCCCAACATCCCGTCAGCCGAGACAGGATTAAAACTGGCGCTTACCGGCGCCATCAAGGACGACGTCGTGGGCAAGGAGCTCATCGCGGACTACATGCTGTTCATGCTCAATCAGATGCGATCCACGCGCTACGTCTCAGCGCTGGGGCTGGACGCGCCCACGGACGACATTGACGAGGTCTTTGAGCGCGTGTACAAGAAATGCGGTGCGCTCGGCAAGGAACCAGATGTGCAAACTCAACTGGCAGCCACTTACCTGCTGCAGGAGTTTCGACGCGGTGCGCTGGGCCAGTTTACGCTTGACGAGATCCCGACCGCCCAGGAAGTGAAGTCCGAGCCTCTGGATCCTGCAGCTGCGACGGCCGCATGAAGCAAGGGTTCGTGATCGATGGACGGCGGCAGCCACTTCCGACCTCAGGAGCTGAGGTGCGCAATCATATATTAATAGACGTGGCTAAATGCAACCGGAGCCTTGTGATCTGATCGAGAGCCGAGCCCAAAAATACCGCCGATGGCAGATGCTCTGTGGAGCCCCAATCGGCAAAAACGGACGCAGACGAGAAGCAGTAGTCCGTGAGTATTCTCGCCTCGGACAAGCGTTGGAGCTGTCGTTTCGCTTTGTTTAATTGCGGTGCGTTCAAGGGCAAGACCGGTTCTATACTTGGGGACCGGGGGCCGCTCCGTCGCAATCGTTCCTGCACTAGCGGGGTGGAAGACCATTGCACGTTCGCATACGGCAGTGGATGCTTCCATTCCCACTTTTCCAGACGGGTCACACGAGAATGTCCGACGGGCCTACACGGATGTCCAAAGTCATTCCGAAAACGCTCAGTACTCTTGCGGCCGCGACAGATAATCCAGAGGAAGCAGCGTTCAGCAGCGGGTACAGCCACAGTGCAGCCGGCGGCGGTGGGTCGTCCCCGCGGCGAACCAAGATGCAGACCGTGGGCAACAGCGTGAAGGACCTCAAGATGACGTTCTTCAATCGCAATATCAAAGACAGCGGGCCGACGCGCAAGCTGGAAGACATTGGCATCTCGTTCTACTCGCTCCGCTTCTCCAATCTTGATATCGAGAACCGATTCGCTGCAGCACGGGGGATAAAGTACCAGACACGGCTCCGGTTCGGTGCGGCGTTCACGGCGTTCTTCATTCCGTTGCTTGTGATCATGCAAGTAAGTTTCAAGAAGGACGATTCCGAGAAGTGGGCGCGTGTGCCACTGGTCATGATCTTCCCTGGTAAATAGGCTTGCTTGCTTTCCAAATGCTCCCGCCCGCCTGTGACGCTCATGCTGATTTCTGTTTGTGTGCCCAGGCATCGTCATGTGCATGGGCCTTCTGGTGTTCTTCTTCCTCCGGTTCTTCCAGAGGAACTCGCACTTTCTTTTGCTTGTCTGCCTCGTTGGCCAGATCAGCGCTCTGCTCGATACGACCGTGGCTGGAACGTCCGTCACGGAGAAGAACGTTTGGGTCCAATTCATCTTTGCTCTCGGCATCACCAGTTCCACTGGGCTCAAATTCCTTGAAACGTCGACGGTGCTATCTTGCTCCAGTATCTTCTTGATCATCCTGGCGTGGGTGCGCTACGCCATGAAGACGACTGCAGATGAAACTCTGAGCTCGCCAGGTACGCTGAGCGCAGCTGTGATCTTGTACTCCATCCTGCTGGGCTTCCTTTCATGGAACTGGGAATACGAAGAACGCCGCGATTTCGTGCTCACGGAACGATTGGCTCAAGAGAATGTGATGGTCCAAATGACGATGGAGATGACCGGCTGGTTCAGTGGCGGTGCTGCTGAGAATCAGTCTCGCGATGCGATTTCGAATGGCATTCTGAGTGCCAACTGCCACATTGATCCGAAGGACGTGCTGGTAAAGGACGAGCTGGGCCAAGGAACATTCGGCTGCGTGTACGCAGCCACATGGAAAGAGACCCGCGTTGCCGTCAAGAAGATCACACTGCAAGGAGACACCAAGTCAATTATCACCAGCTTTGGCTCGGAGGCGAGTGTCATGGCGCAGCTGCGCCACCCGAATGTGGTCATGTTTATGGGTGTGATGGTTCATCCGGAGTTCGTCGGTCTGGTTATGGAGCTATGCCCCAAGGGTAACGTGTACAGCGTTATCCACAGTGATGAATTCGCGATCGACTGGTCGCTGCTGCTGCGTATGATGAACGACGCGGCCCGTGGAATGCATTTTTTACATTCCAGTAGCCCGCCGATCCTGCACCGCGATTTGAAATCCGTGAACCTGCTCATCGACGCCGATTGGCGCTGCAAGGTCTCTGATTTCGGACTGTCCAAGCTCAAAGCCTTCCGTGACGAAGGAGAAAAGTCCTTTAATGCCGGGGGCAACACCAGTCGGACATTCGTCGGGTCGAGTGTCTGGATCGCACCGGAGGTTTTCAAGGGAAACCGCCACACCGAGCAGTCTGACGTGTACAGCTTCGGCGTGATCCTCTTTGAGGCACTCACCAAGTCCATCCCGTACCACAGTATCTCGGTGGACGCCGTGCCGTTCGTTGTCCAGGCTGGCAAGCGTCCGACCGATTTCTTCACACTCGAGACACCCACGAGCCCAGGGCTGCAGGACCTGTACCAGTTGATGACCCAGTGCTGGAGCGGCGATGTGCTGTCCCGCCCGACGTTCTCCAGCATTATCTCGAACGTGCAGCACATCTTGATCAAGTACGTTGGCGACGACAAATGGGAAGAGCGCATCATCTATCCGGACCGTAAGATCGTGAACGCGCGCACCATGAGCGCAGAGGACGATGGACTTTCCATCCGCGAGGAAGACTTGATCGTCGAAGGGGCGATCGGCCGCGGCGTCTTTGGTGTGGTCTACAAGGGCAGCTACTTTGGCACGCCGGTAGCCATCAAGAAGCTGCACGTGAGCGGTGTGCCCAAGAACACTTTGGCCGAATTCGAAAAGGAGTGCGCGATCATGCGCGGGCTCCACCACCCGAACATCGTGCTGTTCATGGGCTCGTGCTCCAAGCCTCCGACGCTGCTACTGGTCACCGAGTTGCTGTCGAACGGCAGCTTCTTTGACATTTACCACAAGCTGCCGCGGCTGGACCCGCCCGCACGGCTGCTGCGATTGGCCTACAACCTCGCGTTTGATATGGCCAAGGGGCTGGCGTATCTGCACAACCACAATCCGATCGTGATCCATCGCGACCTCAAGTCGCAGAACATTCTGCTGGATGAGAAAATGCGCACCAAGATCGGCGACTTTGGGCTGTCCAAGTTCCGCGACGTGGGCAAGACCATGTCCATCTGCGGCAGTCCGCTCTGGGTCGCGCCCGAAGTGCTTCGAGGTGAGAAGTACGGCACGCCGTGCGACGTCTACAGCTTCTCGATCATCGTCTGGGAGGCGCTCGCCTGGGGCGAGCCGTACCCGGATCTGGGCTCGAGCGATATCATGAACGGCGTGGCGTGTGGCAATCTGCGGCCCAGTGTGCCGGAAGGAACTCCCACTGGCCTGGCCACGCTGCTGGAAGACTGCTGGATGAAGAAGCAGGACCAGCGACCGACCTTCAACGAGATCGTGCCGAGATTGGAAGCCATGGGCAAGGAGTTTGCGTAGACCAGATAGCTAGACAGTATATAAGAGCATTAAACTAATAACGAAAGCACGCGTGTGTGGATTTGATATGCATTTCATTGCGTCTAGCTCGTGGCCACTTCTTCCGTTGGCAGTGGCAAATGGAATGCACGGTAGTGGTGGTTCAGCGACGCGATGGTGTGCAGGCGGAACACGCTGCCGAGCGCGCCGTCGGACGCGTTCAGTTCGGCGAACACGACGCGTCGAGCGCGACTGTGCACAAGCGCCATGGCGCACGTCACGCACGGCTCGCGATCCAAGTAGATATCGTAGCCTGTACACAGATACGACGGCGCGGGCTTGTCCGCTGCTGCTAAGGGCCCCTGGCCAACATCGCCAGCCGATTCGTCGGTCTTCGTCTCTTCGTTCTGCTTTTGCTTCTTTGCGCGGGCTGCTTCCATCTCATCGCCCGCGGCGTCTTCACGCGCACGATCCCGCGCTGCGACCTGGTCGATCGCGACCATGATCGGGTGGTAGATGGACTTGAGCGCATACGCAGGCTGCTCGCTCTGCGTGAACGATTCGCCAGCGAGCTGCTCCTCCGGCCCGGCATTCGGGTCGACGATCACGCAGCCATGCGCACAGGGCGGCAGCCGTAGCGCCGATGGGCTCTGCTGTTGCTGCTGCTTTTGCGCGAACGCGACCGCCTGGGCCACAAACTCGCGCATCTGCAGTGCTTCGTCGTCCTCGATCGGAGGCACGAGCACCTCAGGCGCCACGCAGGTGTGGAAAATGAGCGGCCAAGTGCGCGTGTGCACATCGAACACTTCGCGCGTCAGCGGCGCGGCCTTCAGCACCAGGACCGACGACACGCTGCCCTCGAAGAGCTGCTTCATCTCGCTTTGCCTGGTCATGACCTCGGCGCAGGCCTCGCAGGCTTCGTCGGCCGGCGTTTCGCACGGAGACACGAGCGCCATGAGCTGCTGCGGCGCCGTGGCGTGCTTCTTCATGCGCTTGAGGTGCCCGTAGCCGATGGCCGGCAGCGACTGGAAGTGTGTGCCCAGATAGACCATGACCTTGGAGCCATGGCGCGCAGGGAAGGACAGCGCGTGGAAGCGCTGCTGCGCCTCCGGGTCCGCCGCGGCACCGGCGTCTACGGCTACGATCTCGTGGACCAAGGAGCTCATGGGGGAGAGAGTGATGGTCTCACACCAATAGTTGCCGAGCGGACGGTTACGCAGCGTAACCCAGGACGACGATGGAGAAGGTGGCAAGGTTACACGGGTGACTGCATTCATTCGCGTTGGTGTGCTGAGCTGTCTATATATGAGGGGTTACTACTAGATTAGGGGGCGATGGCGCCGGCGTCCAGTCGGTCGATCTCTTCGCTGTCCTCGTACCCGGGCTTGCCCGTCACGAGCGACGGCGGGGCCGTCATCTTGCGGTACTGCAGTAGCACAGGGTACATCTTGTCGATCGCCTGGTTCAAGTGGCTCGAGTCCTGCGCCATCATAGCCACGGCCAGTGAGTCCCAATGCAGTGAGGTGGAACAGAGAGCAGGAACGAACCCGCGCGCCGCAGAGCACGATCTTGCCCGAGACGAAGATCAGCAGCGTGAGCTTGGGCTCCACGAGCTTGTAAATGAGGCCTGGGAACAGCTCCGGCTCATACTACACGCAACAGACGACCACGTTAATCGATTGCATACCAGGCCATGATGAAAGGGCAGCAGTAGTAAGCACGGCACATACGCTGCAGAAGCGCGCGTGGTCGTTTAGAAGCCCCTCCAGTCGGATCGGGAAGCGGATGTCACACGTGCCCATGACGTTGCGCACTTTGAACTCTGTGAACTTGGCTGGGAAATTCAGTTTCTACAGGAAGCCAAGTCAGGCTTCACTCGCTCGATTGCATGCAAAGGGCGTCGAAGCACACGGACCTGAATGACGCGCGTGAACTTGCGCGCCGCTAACCTGCAACTGTCTTCGCTTGTGCCACCAGTGATAACGATCTACCATCGCCCATGGAGTGAGTGACCATCAGTCAACAGCTCAATGCGCTGCATGGATGCGGGATTTACCTTGCCAGATCCGAATATTAACGCAGTGGTCTTGGGGTCGCGCAGGCGCATGATCACAGCCGAGAAGCGCTGCAACGCATCACAATGAAGGTCGCTCAGCACAGCGTACAATCGGCCCAGTGCACGCAATTAGCAGATAGCAATTGAGCTCACCTTTGGGTTGTATTCAGCGTTGCGGGCGTGCAGCGCGATGGTCTTGAGCTCCAGCGGGGTCTTGAGATCCACTGTTCCGACCACGTTCCTGCAAATGCGCAATACCAGCCATGCATAGATCAACACACAAACATAACTCTACCAGCGAGCGCACAAGCCAACACAGCGCACATGCAGCAAGCGTGAAGCCACCAGCCGCTGTGCTGCTGCGCGTCCATCATGTGACGTACATGATCTTGACCTGGAGGTTGAGCTTTTCAGCCCAGTCGTCGTCCACCTGGATCTCTCGGTCGCCCACGTTGCGCAGCTCCGTGCCCGGGGCCTCGACCAACGCCAGCTGCCGCTCCTTCACAGCGCGTGACCGGGTCGCCATCCTTATTCGTCCTTCTCTTCCAGTGTCTTTGACTGGTGCCGTCCCAATCAAACCAACGTTTTTTATAAACAGCTCTCCAACTGGGCCCACAAAATAACGTTCTGTTGGATTCCGTACTGGACCTCTCCGTTTAAGTTCGCCCCCCGCGGTTTCTGGTGGGGGGAGAGCCGCACTTTACCTCCCTGTAAGGGCCATCATGAGCGAGGACAGCGCCAAGAAGATGAAGCAGGGCGCCGGCAAGCGGCTGAACGACAAGCAGCGGATCGAGATCATCCAGCTGGCCGACAACAGCAAGATATCCAAGCGCCAGCTGGCCGACAAGTACGGCGTGAGCGAGGCCGCCATCCGCAAGCTGCTGCTCAAGAAGGACGACTTCCTCAAGCGCTACTATGACACACCCGAGGAGATCCGCGGCCAGCGGCTGCGCGGCAAGAACCTGCGGCTGGACCACGAGGTGGACACCACGGGTGCTACGCTGCACGGAGCGGTCGGGTCGGCGGTCGGCGGTGCGGCTGGTGGTCTGGGCGGCGAGGGCGACGCGGTCGGCGAGTTTGCGCGGCTCGCGGGCATGCACCTCATGTACCCGAAGAGCGTCTACCCGGCCGACGAGCCGTGGAAGCACGGGCTGCCAGCGCTCGCGGGCAAGTTGGCACCATTCATGAAGAGCTTTCTGCAGGTCAAGCCCAGCGCGACCGCTGCGGACGGCGGCGCCGCTGCTGCGGCAGCTGGCGTGGGGCCCATCGGCATTGAAGGCATCGCAGACGAGGCCGGCGTGAGCGCGCCACCCATGAGCAGCATCGACTGGATCGGGTTCGCGCGCATGCTGCGCGACATCCGCCGCGCGTTCCATCGGTATCCGGAGGTCGGGCTGCAGGAAGTGCGCACGCAGGCGTTCATCCGCAAGTTCTGCGAGACCTGCCTGCGCATCCCGGGCAAGAACATCCAGGTCATGGCCGGCACGGGGCTGTGCGTGGATATCTGCTACGAGAACGCGACCATCACGGCCAACGACAAGCGCAAGCTGCCCGTGCTGGCCTTCCGCGCCGACATGGACGCGCTGCCGATCGAGGAGCAGAACGACCATCTGCCGTACTGCTCCACGCAGAAGAAGCACCGCAAGGAGACGCGCAAGCGCAAGAAGCGCAAGAGCACGGGCAGCAGCAGCGGCATCAAGGTCGAGGACATGGCCGCGGCAGCTGCGGCGGCTGGTCTCATGTCGGAGGACGCCGCTGCGGCGCTGGACATGCATCCGCTGGTGGGCGACCCGGGCAACGTGACGACCACGGACGGCAGCGAGAAGAGCACCGAGATGGACGGCGACGTGAGCATGGAGCCACCGTCCGCTGCTGGCGCTGCATTCGCGTCGGCCACGCCGCCGACGGTGGACTTGGACGACGGCGACGAGGATCCGTCGGTCGTCATCCCCCCGTGCGCGCACATGTGCGGCCACGACGGCCACATGGTCATGGTGCTGGGGCTGGCCACGCTGGTCGTGCGCCACGCGCATCTGCTGCCGCGCGACACCTTCGTGCGCTTTGTGTTCCAGCCGGCCGAGGAGGGCCCCGGCGGCGCGCAGAAGATGATCGAGGAGGGCTGTCTGGAGGAGGTGGACGAGATCTACGGGCTGCATAACGCGCCGTTCCCGCTCTACAGCGTGCACGTGCGTCCGGGCCCCGTCATGGCCCACGAGAGCGTGTTCTCGATCGAGATCAACGGCGTGGGTGGCCACGGCTCGGCGCCGCACGAGTGCGTGGACCCGATCCTGACGGGTGCCATGGTTGTCACGGCGCTGCAGTCCATCGTGAGCCGCACGCTGTCGCCCACGGACAGCGCCGTGGTCTCGGTCACGCAGTTCCACGGCGGCGAGACCAACAACGCCATCCCGTCGCGCGCCACGCTCGTGGGCACGATCCGCGACTTTGACCTCGAGGTGGCCGAGACCATCAAGCAGCGCATGGAGAAGATCGTGCATGCGACGTGTGCGGCCATGGGCGCCACAGCCCAGGTCTCGTTCGACGACGGGTACGCACCGACCATCAACCCGTACGAGGAGACCCGGATCGTGCAGCAGATCGCTATGGACATCGGGCTGTACGTGAGCGAGGAGGGCCTGCCGCTCATGGCGGCCGAGGACTTCTCGTACTACCTGCAGGCGCGCAAGGGCTGCTTCTTCTTCCTGGGCACCAAGGAGGACCAGGACGAGGACAAGACCCGCGGGCTGCACTCGGACCACTTCGACTTCAACGACAAGGCCATCCCGCTGGGCATCCGCATCTTCCTGGGCATCCTGCAGAACCGCTTCCAGTGCGCGCTCTACTCGGTCGAGGACCTCCAGGAGTTCCAGGTGGCCATGGAGCGCATCGCCGGCTGACGGCTTGCGGGCGTAACCGACTTGAGAGTGGGGGAATCTATACTGTATCTAAGACATTTTGCCGGGAAACGAAACCGATCGAGTCGACTAAGTCGGGAGTTGCGTTGGTGATTTGGATCGCAGTGATTGGGATCAGCGATGGAGACGAGCGAAGCGCAGACGCTGAGTGTGGATGGCGTGGAGGCCGCTCCAGTAGGACCCAGGGCTCCTGCGCTTGCCCCGCCTGCAGCGACAGCCGCAGCGGTGGCCGCCTCGTCGCCCTCTCCGAATGAGAAGCGCAGTGGCTATCTGTCCTGGGAGGACTACTTCATGAGCGTAGCGTTCCTCAGCGCAATGCGCTCCAAAGGTCAGCTGCTGTTGGTGTCTGGCATTGGCCATCGCCGCCTATCTTTCTCATGTGCGCGTTGCTCTGGCGTCCAGATCCTTCGACGCAAGTGGGCGCATGGTGAGCAGTGTTCCCAAATGGCGTTGATCGGCAGCGGACGCTCATGTGGCTCTACGCAGCATCGTGAGTCCGGAGAAGAAGATTGTGGGCATCGGATACAACGGTTTCCCCAACGGCTGCGATGATGACTCGCTCCCGTGGGCGCGCGCGAGCGCATCGGACAGTCCGCTGGACACCAAGTACCCCGTACGTCGCGTTTGCTGGCTGGCTGGATCGGCGCAAGTCATTCACGCGCAGTCCTTTGCTGTAGTTTGTCTGCCACGCAGAGATGAACGCCATTCTCAACAAGAACTCGACGGACGTCAAAGGATGCACCGTAGGACCACCGGCTGCGAACCTGACCGGATCGTGGCTGGGCTTTAACGAACGTGCTGCTGTGTGGCAGATCTACGTGGCGCTGTTCCCGTGCAACGAGTGCGCAAAGCTCATCATCCAGGTAACACCCATCTACGTCTGATGAAGAACTACTGTGCACCCGTCCAGTCAGTCGAGCGCGTGCATCTGATCAATGGTATTTGCTCGAATCTCTAGAGCGGCATCACGCGGGTCGTGTACTACTCGGACAAATACCACGAGGAGTGAGCAACCAACGGTAGCTGCTGCCGCCTCAGCTCCTGCGTGTACTCAGACTGCTCTATGTGTGTGGCATACGTAGTTGGAAGTTTGTGGCCTCAAGACGCATGCTGGACATGGCCAAGGTACCTCGAATCCTACGTTGTCCACCGCACACAACCATGCTGGCTCGTGCTCACACCAGCGATTGGTGGTCCAGGTCTCGTACTCGCAGCACCGGCTTCAGACGACGCAGCTCGTGATCGACTTCTCGTCTGTCGCGTAATTATCCTACAAACGCTGCCATAATGTAGTCGGGTTTGCTGGTGGATGCCATCGTCGTCGTGTTTGTTTGCTTCTTGAAGCAATGCACCTCTTGCCTCCAACAACGTGTGGCTCTCGGGGCCTCCGCGCGCGTGCGACAGGTGCAACGTGATCAAGCCCTGGTGCATGATCAGGATGAGTGGCGGGCCGCTCTGTGGGTGAGACTGTCCTCATCCATTCTCCCGAGAGCATAAAGCTGAACCACCAACCGTGAGATATGAGGGAGGTACCACCTTAAGGCATAGGCGCTGGCTGGCTGGTCATGTTGCTGCGACACCGTGGCGACCTGCCGATCACAAAAGAACGCGCTCCACGGAACGGGTTCTTCCATGAGCGCGGCCGGTCTGTGTGCTGCAACATTGTGCAGACGGAAGTGAGCCAGCGGGACGCCGCGCAGCTGATTGGCCGGAGGAGTGGGTGCCTGTGTGGTCAGCAGCAGCACGCTCCGGGCCCACGGGTGGTCTTTCTACAGTACGTCATGGGTGCCGGCACTCCAGTGGGTCGTAAGGCCAGTTCCGTCCCGTGGGCCCAGTCTGCATTGGCTCGAGGCACGCGCCTGCAGCCGCCGCCTGTGATGCGGGCGGCATATGTGGGGATGGGCCTTCTGGGTTCACCGCAAAGACGCGGCCCACCGGATCAGAGAGCCCTTCGATTAGTAGGATACGAGATTAATACTCGAGATTAACGACTGAAATTAAGACCAGCGTAGCAGTTTTAATAAGAGTTCAACGGCACCGGAGCAACAAAGAGAGAGCGTGCGCGGCTTTGGCTTCGATTGTCTTCATTCGGCAATTCGCCATCTCTCCAGCAGATCGTTTTCAACTCCTCCCGGCTCCAAGATCGACTGACTACCGAAGCCATGCGCTCGCTATCGCTCTTGCTGTTGCTGGCTGGCCCAGCCCAGGCGCTGACCAACCTCAAGACTGACTGGGAGGCCTACGTGAGTCCGCTCGTGATTCCCCAGGTTATCGACATGACCCAAGGCGGTGAGCTGTCCATGCAGATCGGCCGCGCGAGCCACAACTGGACGGCCGATGGCTCTGTGACGGGCGACATCTACGGCTACGGCGCCGGCAACGCCACGCCCACGTTTCCGGGCCCGACCATCAAAGTGGCCAAGGGCGTGCCGATCACGGTCACCTGGACCAACACGCTCACGGCGCCGCATCTGCTAGACGACTCGGTCGAGGACTCGCTCATCCTGCAGGAGTCGCACTGCTATCCGTACTGCGGTGTGCCCGTGGTCACGCACGTGCACGGCCTGGAGTCGCCGGCCAAGTACGACGGCCTGCCGATCCGCACGATCTACGAAAACCAGAGCCAGGTGTTCCACTACCTGAACAACCAGTCCGCGGCCACGAAGCTCTACCACGATCACGCCAACGGACTCACGCGGCTCAACACCTGGGCCGGGCTCGTGGGCGTCTACGTGGTGCACGACCAGGAGCTCGAGGAATCGCTCAATGTGGACATCGAGACCGACGTGCCGCTGATCATCGGC
>JAADVF010000501.1:0-21460 GCA_023334555.1 Elongisporangium undulatum
ACTGTTCTTGGGGCGCAGATCGCGGTCACAGCAAAGAGCAGACCGATGCGGTTGCCCAATGAGCACGCTTTGATCGAGCGGCTGCACCGATTCAGAAATTGTGCATGCTGCGCAGGCGTCAGGAGGAAGGCCACCATGGTCTTGGAGAGATCGACCGCTGGCAGGCTCGAGACAGGAACGAAGTCGTATTCCATCGCACGAATGCTGGGGCTGAATGATTTTGCTCATCGGTGGAGCGTGTCGATTTTAATCCAGATTTAGACGCCGAGTTTAGAAGCCTTCGACTGCTTTTGGAGATGCGACACAATTCCTTTGGTCTTTTTTTCGGCCGAAGCCGGTGCGAGAAAGCGCTGAATGGCGCTTTGTAAAGATCCCCCACGTACTCGAACTGAACCACGCTATTTACTGCACTTCGATTCGCGAGCCACCGAGTCGTGATGCTGGCGTTGGATACCACATTGACCACAGGCGACCAAGACTTGCGAAACCCAAGCAATCAAACTTGGTTCAATGAGCTTATGCCTAACTCCAGCTGCAGCGATGACGGTGCGCCCGTATCAAGACCGGCCTCGTTGCGCTTTGGACTAGGCAGACAGACGTATAAGCTGTTTTGCGCGAGAAGTTGGCCAGCATGTCGATGCCATGCACGCAACAGAAGAGGTTGAATGCGACCTTGCAGTCTTCGAACGTGAAGAGCGCCTTGGCCATAATGAAGCGAGAGAGGGCTCCTGAGGAACTTGAGAAATGAGTGAAGTGGCCCCCAACAATCGTTTTCAAATAAGAGTCTGGTGTCCACTACACCCCCCGTATTCGTCATCGATTGCATGCCATGGCATCCTCACCACACGTTTGCTCATAGTTTTTGACAACATTGGCAATGCAAACCAGCTCTTGAACTCGATTTGCAAACAACTTGTCCGTGCGCTGCTTGCTGTTCATAGCTTTCTTTGAGGAGCGTCGCTTTCCTTTTGTCCGGGTTTGGTTAATCGGGATTTGCGTATCCGTCAGGTTTCGGCTGTCTGGAGATTGCGTGCTCAGTGGAGGAGCTTCTTCACAGATCGGTACCTGAGCACTTTGTGGAGAAGCATTTGCCACATCCGGTACGGCGTTGAATTCTTTTTCGGCGGCCATGCGATGAAAACCAGCGCCACAAGCACAACCGGCTTGTTCTTCAGCACTGGTTTCATCATCTCTCGAATCGCGTTCGGGTTCGTAGTCTCCATGTCGAATGAACGCCAGAGGCAAGTGTAAAATAGAGTTGTTTGGCGTGTTCCCGGTCGATTCCGTGTCCACATGCAGAGGTTCAGCAAACTGCCTTCTCACGTATCCCGTGCGAGCGCTTCGGATTCGCCTGGTGTTTGCACTGGCAAATCTCGCAGACTGGGATGCCACTTGATCAGAGGCTTTAGCCGTTTTTGGACGCTCGATTGGAGGCCGTGGAGTCAAATCGTAGGTTTTTCTCGCTGGTTGGCTTATTGGTGTATTGGCAACGGCTGCATCTTCAGTACTTGTAGCAGCAGCAGTCTCAGGATCAACCCGCGGGTCTTGGACGTCACTGGCTTGCCAAACAGCCTGCCACGGAAGATCTTGGGTCTGCTCATGCAAATGCTGTTTACTGGTGATCAATGGGGATTTCAAAGGATTCTGCTGATGCGTTTGGTACTCTTGCGCTGCAAGGCTCTGGATGTACTTGGATTGCATCCATTGTTCACGTCGTTGGGTTTCCAAGTTATTGAACAAGGTAGCTTGCTGCTCATGGTGAACAAGTCCAGGTGGCCTTGTGCGTTGATTCGAGTAGGCCCATGAGGCCTTCATGCCTTCAAACGGTGCATCCGTATCAGGTTTCTCTCCATCTTTCTCTTTCTCGACCTCGCGCATGAGCCGTTCAATAAATCCCACAGTGGCTTCATAGTCTTCAGAGCAAAACTTGGCTGGGTCTTCCTTGGTCTCTATTGCCGAGACTTTCAGATTCAATCGCTCTTCCAGCAGCGCTGCTCGGCGTTTCCGCTTCTCCTCGGCCGACATCCACTTCTCCTGATCCAAAAGGTTTTGCAAATCGGCATCGTTCCCGAACAAATCGCCAAAATGATCCAGCAGTTGATCCTGCTGCTGGCCCTCCGCATCCAGAGAAGATTCCTCCAACTTCAGCTCTCGGTACGTGGGCTGGTGCAGCGCCATCTCGCGAAAGAAGTGGGTCAGTAAGTTCACACGCGCTTCTAGCTCGATTGCCTTTAAATTCCCATCGTCCACGCCTCTCAATGCGACTCTGTCTGTGCTGGATCCCCCAGCAGATCGAAACAGGTTTTGTCGAGTCGAGCCGAATTTCGCCTGCGATCGCAGCAGTTTTGCTAACACCTTGGACCGAAGCGCGTCTTCGTGCTGCACAAGCCGAGTGTGTCGCTCAAGCGCACGAGCGCGTAGGAATTTGGCGCGCAGAGTCGCTGCAACAGTCAATGTCTTGTTGGAAAACACGTTCGCTCCCGGAACAAAAGCCGGAGGAGGTTCTGCTGCCTGGCGCTTCTTTCGCAGCAGCAGCAGCCGGCGCAGTATATTCGCACTTGACTTCATCGAATCACTCGAGCTTTGCAAGCCGCTCAAGTCATCATCCGTTTCTATTGAACTCTGCTCGTTGTCATGCTGACTGGTAACAGGATCAGCGCCTACGGCCGTTGTGTTGCCGTCTGCTTCTTCAACTTCGTCTGTTGGCTCGTATCCTGGTGGCAAATCCTCCCAGAAAGCGTCGTAAAAGATGCCGTGGATGGAGACCACAGTGACATAGTAGAACCCTGACGTCGAGAGCTCCTCCAGAGCCGACGAAGTCACTTTGACGTCACATGCTGAATCATTATTCAGATTGTGGGACCTGGGCTTGGTGATATACACGGTTTTCTCTTCATTTGCGCCACTTGCAATGCACAAGAATACACTCAGTCACTCTTCAAATGGGCTAAAGCCAAAGCCAGGGTTCACTTCACCTGATCGTCGTGAACCATTGAGGAGCTAGCTTGGAGTCGTGGGTCTTGGCTGAGTTTCCGTAAACCGATGTCATCATCTCGGTCATTTTCTCCTGGCATTTCACCACAAACATGTAGGAATGCGCTGCTGGGGCCTCCGCCCCTGGACTCGCAGGCGGGCACATGAATAAAGACGACGTAATAGCTGTGGAGAGCGTCGCAGCAGCTCCGGCGCCTCCGCCTGCGCTGGTGTTCTGGATCAAAGACGTCTTGAATGTGATGGAGAAATTGCTGGTCTGGTTCCGATGGTCGATCACGAACAACCGGCTGCCGTTGCGGTCGATTCGTCCGCAAACGCTCTCATGAGCTCTATTCAACAACGCCACGGGGTCCTGAACACTTGTGTACAGCGTGAGAAGAGCGGGTGCTGATGCGTCCGACAGCCTGATGGTCGGTGTCTGCGATAGCCTGCGAGTCGCTTGCTCTGGATGCCGGTGGGCCTCTCTCGCGTCAGCATGTAGCTCCATCTCGTAGCTGTCCAGCAGCCGAATGCAGGCGTACAGAGCCATCGAGCGTCTGCTGATAAACTCGCTCGGGATCAGCAGCACCGATGGATGCGATCCCACATCACGAAAGGTCCACAGCAATTGCTTCTCGAGCTCGATGAAGTGCGACCGCATGCCGAGCGTCTGGCGCCGCACACTCGTCCGGCTTTCACGTTCGCGCACGAGCAGCTTGATACTGGTCGACAGTTGGAGCTCGATCGCTCTTTCATTCATACACATGCATTAGAGATCCTTCCCCTCTCAGTACAGCAAAGCGCAAGGCTCTAAGACATGCCTACTTTTCGCTGTTGGCCAGGAGCATGATCACCAGCGGAGCGGTCGACAGCTTTGTCTGCATTTGGGCATACAAAAGGCCTCAGTCCTTTTAGTATAGACCGGCATTATAACACGGCATGGGCTTACTTTGAGCTCGTAGTAGCGCGCCTTCTGCTGGATAGAGCAGGGCACGAGCGTGTCCAGTGGGATCTCGTGCCACTTGATCTTCTCTCGCGTCGGCTTGATCGCAGAGCAATCGTCTGGCGTCAGCAGGTTGCTGGAGGTTGGGACTCGGAAGATCGGCAGCGCCTCCTGCAATCGCTTGGTCAGCAGCTGCAGGAACTCCAGGCACTTGTCGCCAGAGCCATCCTGTTCGTGGTAACAGCAGCACCAATGAGCCAACTTGACAGAGAGGGCAAGGACCCGGAATGGCGTGCGGGTTTACAGTGCAGGATGTGGCCAGATCCAGCAGCGAGACAGAGAAGCCCTCGTAGCTGAGACCGTAAGTGCCGTAGACGTCGAACTCGATGTCCTTTTGCCAGTCCTTCTCAGCCTGCAGCTGGGCTTCAAAGCCAGGGAGGCCCGGGAAGAGCCACAGCATGGCCTTGTACATGAACGCGAAGTATTTGTCCTGCTCCAGCTCCTGCCACTCTGGGATCTGCGTCATTATCAACAGAACGCCTTAGAGCCTATAGACACACTCTGTTGGATTTGGAAAGAGCTACTTACGGGTCCGGAAGGAGCGTCGCGGCCTCCAAAGTGAGCCGTCGGCCAGCAGACGTCGGTGATCAGGCGCTTGATGCGCAGGTCAAAGTACGCGCCCACAAGATGTCTCAGGCGCTGCTCCTCCGTCTGTGGTTCAACTAGCACGTGCTGGTCTCCAGCATTGTTGTTGAAAGGCGCTGCGGCCTCCACGGAAGAAGACGTCTCGCTTGGTTGCGGCGCTTGGGCCGAGAGAAGCGTCGGATCCTGCAGGAACCGCAGTCGCGCCTGGTACTTGGTGCGCAGCTGCGTGTAGCCTGAGCGCGTGCGGATGCTGCCAACCCCTCGCTCTGCGCGCCGCACGAGCACAGCCTCATAGCAGTCCTTGAGCTGCTCCACGTGCTCCACGAGCTCTTGGGCCATGATGGAAGAGTGTGATCTTGAAGCGACGCAGCATGGATTATTGACCAATCATGCCACAGTAGCTATGTAATTTCAGCCAATACATAGCTTATAATAATATATTTGGGAATTGATCCATAAATAAAGGGCCCTAACTGATCTATCGGAGCGCCCTTAGACGCTTATGCACTCGGGCTTGCGCCACTGCACGCCCAGGAACCGAGACGCGTCGAAAGAGGGGTCAGCGACATCCACTTTGGCCACGTGCTGCAGAAGCTTGCGGTACTTTAGTGCCTTGCGAGCCAGCAGCGTGTTGGTAGCGCTGGCGGGGCTGTTGCAACCCTCGACTGCCGTGCGGATGAGATTACGAGTGTTGGCTTGTGCTCGTCGCTGCAGCTCTTCATCGTGACATACGAATCGAATGCGGCGCTGCGCGATGCAGTCGCCTGCCTCAGTGGCCTGTGCGTTGATCGTCGGCTGCATAGGGGACATGGCTCGTGGGGTTGTTGTCAATGACCGGTGGAATCGGAAGTGAGTCGGCCGGCATATCAACAGACGTGAGAGAGAGGTGACACGTCGTCAGATCCCATCCTATGTCGCAAGTCTTTGCTGCCGTTTTTTTCGGTCCGGTTAAACAGGTTTCGCTCAGGTGCGGTTGTACCCATTATACGTGGGTACAGCATGAGTACACGTGGTACAGTATACTGTACTTCCTGACACGTGACACACTTTCAGGGCTGCTGTTATCCGGATACGCTGGATCGGGCGCAAAGACCACGACGCACACACAGGGCTGCAAAGAGATGCACCACTACCACCGATGAAACGGCGATCCGAGCCGCTTGAACTAGAGACTGTTATTCCCTTTTTTCTTCCTTGTACCATCACGCTGGGCGGGAGATGGAGCCCATGACGCCAGCAATCGACATGGCGAAGGAATAAACTGCCATGAAGGCAAGCACAGCGTAAAGTATTGCTGGGAGAGGCGGGAAGGGAACCGAATCCAACTGACCACACGGGAGTTCGCTGGCCCGTGACTGAGTGGACAAGACGCGTCAGTCAAGTGCGGATGCAGTGAGCTAGATTGGTTGTGATTGTTCAAATACTGTTACGTGAACTTCTTCAGAGCCCGACGTCGGACATTGCGACGCAGAAGCTGCAGCAGCGGTTATTACATGGAACTTTACCCGCAGTTCCCTAACGCTCGGATGGGCCGCGCATTCCGAGTCATCCAAAGAAGCGGCTCTTTTGTCAAACGGCCTTCCTTCTCTCTGCATCTCCAAGTCATCAATTGATCGGTCCATTGGTTCTGCTTCTCGGATCCGAATGAGCCAGCTCATTCGATGTTGCCTTGTGCTGTAAATTCATGTACTGGATCCAAATACGTTCATAGCTGGTGCTTCAGAACTCGATAGAAGAGCCTGTGTCTGTCCGGTCTTTCGTTTGATATCTCCAAGGGAGAACTCTATTTCATGATACTCTAACACCACAAACCAACATATAACAGAAACTAACAGAAACTAGCCGACATAAACTACAGTCTCGTGGCTTCAGACGCTGACACCCTCTCGCTTGCACCACTGCACGCCCAGGAACCGAGAGGCGTCAAAGGACGGGTCCGCCACGTCCTCGGCCGACACCCGATGCAGCAGCTTGCGGAACTTGAGTGCCTTGCGCGCCAGCAGCGCGTTGGTGGAATTGTTATCGCGGCCGTTGACGGCCGTATGGATGACCTCCAGCGTCTTGGCCTGCGTTCTCCGCCGCAGCTCCTCGTCGCGGTAGCAGAGCTGGAGGCGGCAGTCGACAGATGCGAGCATCTCGGTCGTCACAGTCGTGACGCTGGCGCTGCGCGCGGGGCTTTGAGCGTACGTCGTCATGTACTTATTGCGGTTGTTGTTACTGTGCAATGGGCTGCAGAAGCGGGAGTGAGAGCGCTCGAGGTCGGATCGCTCTGTTTGCTGCAGGTCTATGCTGCCGTTTACTCGCATCATTGGCAAAGACACGCAGGCCCGAAATAGCATTTCACCTGAACCGCTCAGATCCGACTGGGAGTTTGTATACTTGGCGGGCAATCTGCGCGCAAAGACGCGCGCGCCGGTTTAGTGAGTCGCCATGGCTACAGATAAGGCGACTGTTGCCGGACAAAGGTTCGAAAAGAACAAGTATACTGGTCCAACGTGTGCTTATCCAACTGCATTGGTATACACCAGTATACGTGTTGCATCCGGATGAGCCTGGTCTTTGCACCAAACGCATGAAATGGGCTGCATAGAGATGCAACACCGTTATCGCATCTTCTTTCTTCCATGGGGTCCTGTGTGACTCTCACAGGCCGGACGAACGCCATGCGCCAGCCCCAAGAGCCGCTTTGGTCGCGGCCGTTTCTCTTTGGGAGAGTGTTCCTGGCCTCCGCCTGGTGGGTGCCGCTTCCTTCCTCCGCTGAGCCAACAGCATGACGACAACGCTGCGTAGAGCGACCGAGAGCTCCAAGGCGCTGGCGAACGCAAAGGACAAGTCGCTCTCGGCCGCCACGCTCACCAAGAAGACTGTAGGCTGACGACCACACAACGACTCGTCCCTCATGACGCGTGAGTGGCTGACGACGCCTCTCTTCCGCTGATAGAACTCACTGGTGTATGATGTCGATGCGCTCAAGAGCGATCTCAAGGTTCGCAACGGTCCACTTGGTGTTTGTATGCTGGCGACTGACGCCTATTGCTGCAGAGCCAAAGCCGAGATGTGGCCGAGCAGGACCGAACGCTGCAGGATCTGTCGTCCAATGTACGAGCGGTACCTGCTTGGTTTGGCTTGAGAAAGACAACTGTGTACTGACTGAACTCATGCTCTGGCCAGGTCCAGACGCTGCTGGATGCCTTCAATTCGCTTTCCGACGTCTTCATTGCAGAGATCGGTTCGTTCTGCGCTCGGGTTGTGACTCGAGAAGCCTCAGATGATCTGCTCTAAGCGTCTGTGTGTGCAGAGGAAACGCAGCAGCAGGTGGCCAGCAACACGCGGGAGCTGCTCGAGCGCGCCACCAGTGCTGAGAAGGCTATCGCTGATCTGCAGCGCCACTTTGCGCACTTGGAGTCGAACCAGTGCAAGCTGCAAGAGTCCATCGACCGGCGCTTTGCCAGTGCGCAAGACACGTTTTCCAAGCTCGCGCTCGGTCTGTACGACACTCAAAGCGACGTTGGCTCGCTCAAGAGCACGCTAGACCAGCTGCAGATGCGCGAGTGCGAGGCCACGAGGCTGCAGCAGAACCTACAAAGCTCGCAGGACCAGGCGCTCGAGTGGCTGCAGAAGCTCAAAGCAAACACCAGTATGCTGCAGTCGGAGCTGTGCGCAGCCAAGGAAGAGTCCAGCTCTGCGACCGTCGCAGTCGCTGGCGATGTACAGGTGCTGGCCAAGGAATGCGCAGCGCTGCGCAACACGCTGGTGCAGCAGAACGCCAAGTGGATGAACAAACTGACTAACCTGAAGGAGGCCATGGACCGGCAGGACCAGATGAGCAAGGACCAGCTCACCCAGCGACTGGATGCGTTGAGTGACAACCTCAATCTGTACGAGCTGCGGTCCCGAGAGGCCATGAACTCTCTGCTGAAGAGCCACTCGCGCATCCGGATCGCGGTGGACGAGGGCATGGCGCTCTGCAACAGCGAGATCAAGGCCGTGAGCAACGAGTGCAAGGGCCAGCACATGGAACGAGGAGCGCAGTTGGATCAGGTGCTGCAGCAGTTCGCCACGCAGTCAGTCGCGTGGACGCACACGCACCAGGATCTGCGCATCTCGGTCGAGACCATCGCGCATCATCTAAAGCTGGGTCTGTAGATACAGCTGCTAATATTCAGAGCTTACAACAGTGTTGGGCTCAAACGTAGAGCGTTCGCTCCTTGGCGGCTGGGGATACAGGCGTGACCTCGGGCGCGGTGTATTTCTTGCCGTATTTGTCCTTGAGACTGGCGTACTTGGCCGAGATTTCCTGTTAGGAGACGAGCGAATACAATGAGTCACAGAGGCAGTAATGGCTCAGAAGACAAAGAACGCACGTGCTCCTTCTTGACGCCGATGAGCTCGTCGTCCAAGTCCCGCAGCGCGCTGAGATGGCGGTACTGGTACTTGTGGCGGTGGCGCGCGCGGTGCAATTGGCTGCTGCAGCAGAAGCGGAAGACCTCCATCACGAACAGCGCCAGCAGCAAGTAGGCTGGCAGGAACTTGTTGTCCTCGAAGCGCTTGAGCTGCTTGTCGCTGTCCATGGGCATCCATCTCCAGTCAGTCCGATACTACAGCAGAGGAGATCCCAACAGCAGCTCACATACCTGAGCTTGAGTTCGGCCTGGTGCTCGCGGAGGAACCGGTCGATGGTCGCGCCCTGCGTGAAGATGACGATGCCCAGTAGAAGCTCGGCTAGCGCGAGCAGGATCAGCAGGTACGACGACAGCGCCAGGCACAGCGAGCAGCTACTGTTGGAGGCTCCGCACCAGCTCATGAGCGCCGCTACGATCAGCAGCCCGCCCACCGCCAGAATCGGAGCTTCAGTGCGCAGGCAACAGCGTCAGTACCGGGCCCATAGGGCCATTGGGTGCGCCAGAGCACGCACCATAGAGCCACACGGGCGCGTAGGAGTTGGCGCCTGCTCAATGAAACCGGTCAGTTCTGAGACCCAATGAAGCCACCAAGAGCCGCACAGGCGAGAGCGGTCTACCGAGATAGAGGCTGTAGACCGTGAGCACGACGCCGCAGACGAGGTCCACGCCGTTGAACACGAACAGCGAGCTCCCAGCGCACAGCTCCCAGAGATCCCCCATGATCTTCACGAATGGGTCCCTGAAAAGCAATCCAACGTTTGATTGATTCGTCCAATCCAACGTTATATTACGCACTAATCTCTACTTGGGCTTGAACTTGCCCGCGGAGAGCTCCGTGAGCTGGAAGACGGCCACCAGGCCAGCCTGAAATGGGGAATCCTAGTGAGCTGATAGCCTAGATACAGTAGTAGAGGAGAGCTCAAGCATGGATGCGTACCTTGTCCAGGATGGTCTTGGTGACCATGCCGTTGTCCTTGACGGGCGGCAGGCGCTTGGTCTCTTTGGCCTGCTGGAACAGGATCAGCGACGGCAGCTGGGCCGAGGTGGTGGACACGGCGATGTTGTACTCGTTTGCCAGCTCTGGGTACTGCGTCACGTCCACTTTGCCGAACTGGAGCGTGTCCGAAGCGAACCTAATTGTGGCACCAAGAGCGTCAGTGTGTGTAGTCTGGGGGCATTCTGGGCCTCAGACGGCGGCACGTACTGGAGCGAGAGCTCAGCGACCATGGGGTCGTGCTGCAGGCAGTGGTCGCTCCAGTCAGCGTAGAAGTAGACCAGCCAGGACACGTTGGGCGTCTTGGCGGTGCCGCGCACCACGAGGCGCTCCATGGAGGCCGGGTTCAGCTTGGTGAACTTGTCCGGGCCATTGAACTTGGGCTGGCGCACCGTCACGAACAGGACTACAGAGCGCCACCATTAGCTGAGAGATCATGTGGGGGGGCACACGCATTGGATGGCTTATACAGCGACGCACTGGTGCAGTACACGAGGAACCAGCCAAAGACGATCGGGTCCAGGTAGTAGTACACAGCCGCCACGCCGGCCTTGCCGTACGTGAACGCGAGAGCGACCACGCCGTCGATGGTGGCCTTCTTGCGGTAGTTGACCAGCAGCGAGCCCAGCACCAGCAGTGCGATCTCGTTCTCCTGTAGCAGCAGAAAGTATCTTGTCAGTGAGCCCATTGCGGCGGCAGGCAGGCAGTTCAACGCACGCGCGGGATGTTGAGGAAGTTCTCTCGGTCGGCCAGCGCCTCGCTGTTGGCGTAGAGGTGGCGCGCGGGGAAGTAGCTCAGCAGCGCCAGCGCATTGAGCACGTAGTACGGCGCCACGAAGCGCTGCCACTGGCCCATGATGCTGCTGTGACGCTTTGGCTTGAGCTCTGGTCGCGATTCAACTCGAATACCGCAATTCACCACTTACGATTCATTTATTTGTCTTGTGAATTGACGACACTATTAATTGTGTGACGCGGCCGTGTCACGGCATCTTCGGAGCTACTCGAATGTGAGCCGCCCATGTCTGACGCCAAGTGGTTTCGTTCATATGCAACCTCTAACACTGCGTTTCCTACACATCTACCACGACAGATCGCTCTGGATGACCTTGGCGCGGCCGATGACGTAGACCTTCGCACCCAGCGACTGCAGCTCCTCGTGCGGCAGGATGTTGCGGCCGTCAAAGAAGAACGCCGGCTTGGTCATGGAGTCGTAGATCCGGCTGTAGTCCAGCGTTCGGAAGCTGTCCCACTCCGTGAGTGCAGCGATAGCATGCGCGTCCTTGGCGGCCTCGTACGGGTCCGAGTGGATGGTCAGGAAGCGCTTGAAGCCCGGGTGCGTCTGCTCGCTCACGCCCTGGTACTGCAGCTCGTACAGCAGGTCTTCCTCCTTGACCTGCGGATCGTAGATCGACACGTTCGCGCGCTCCTCCAGCAGACACTTGACGATCGAGGCCGCGGGGGTCTCACGCACATCGCCCGTGTCCTTCTTGAACGCAAAGCCAAAGATGCAGATCTTCTTGTTGGTCACCGTGTTGAACATACGGCGAATCATGGTCGTGGCAAAGCGGGTCTTTTGGTACTCGTTCATGGTCACCACGCCGCGCCAGTACTCGGCGACCTCCGGCAGGTGGAAGCTTTCAGCCAGGTACACCAGGTTGAGGATATCCTACTCAAGGCAAACGGTTTAGTGAGTAAGGGCTGTTCCAACAGCCATGGACACAGCATCACAATGCCAACGCACCTTTTGGAAGCACGAGCCGCCAAAGCCGACCGAGCAATTAAGGAACTTGCTGCCGATACGGTCATCAGCGCCCACGGCCTTGGCCACTTCGTGCACGTTGGCGCCAGTGGCTTCGCACACGGCCGAGATGGAGTTGATGCTGGAAATACGCTGCGCCAGGAAGGCGTTGGCCACGAGCTTGGAAAGCTCCGAGGACCACACGTTGGTCGTGATGATACGTTCTACAGAGCAGGCGTGAACACGTGAGTTTCAAAGAGGTTTCAAGCGCGTTATGACAAAGGGTTTCTTACCGCGGGGAACCCAGTGCGCGTACACGCTCACGAGCTTCTCCATGGCGGCAAAGCCTGAGGGGGTCTCGGGGCCGCCGATGAGGATGCGGCTGGGCTTCTGCAGATCTTCAATGGCCGTTCCTTCGGCCAGGAACTCTGGGTTCGAGAGCACTTCAAACTTGAGGCCGTTCGAGTTGGCGCTCAGGACAGCCGAGATGGACTCAGCCGTGCGCACGGGCACCGTCGACTTCTCCACCTACACATCAAGCAGCATCGTCAGTGAGGCGCTCAGCAAAGTCAGCGATCGCCTGGAAGACAGAGCAACGTACCACAATCTTGTTGGACTTGGCGACCTGCGCGATCTTGCGCGCACAAGCTTCGCAGTTCTTGGTGTCGGCAGCGCTGCCGGCGCCAATGCCGCTGACCTTAGTGGGCGTGTTAACGCAGACGAAGATGATCTCGGCCTCGTCGATGTACTTGTCCAGGTCCGTGGAGAAGAACAGATTCTTGTTGCGCTGCTGGTCCACGAGCTCCTTGAGTCCAGGCTCGTAGATCGGGATGTCGTCCGGGTTGTTCCACTTGGCGATCTGCTGCTCCGAGATGTCGACGACCACGACCTTGATGTCGGGGCACGAGGCCGCGATCACGGCCATGGTGGGCCCGCCCACGTAGCCGGCGCCCATGCAGCAGATGGTCATCTTGAATTGCTTGTCGGCCATGGCGTTCTGTGTGTCTTGGACGGAGGTCTTCGAGGGTCTTGGATGGAGGGAACTTGAGCTCTTCGCGGCCAGATCACAACTGACGCAGAAGATAGATGATCGCGTGGGAATCGGACTCGCGGAGTGATGGTCAGGACCCGTTCGTTACGAAAACGATGGGTGGACACCTTTTCAGCCAATCACAGCACGATAAAGTGCTTTTAGTTGAGCGACCAGTCTATGTAGGAAGGGTGGGAACATTCAAAGGGTTTCTGCAGGAAGGAGAAAAAAATCACATTGAACGCCAACAGGATGCTGTATAGATTGAGAGGATGTTACATGGGTTCTTGTACTGTTGGCTGATACAGTGAAGATACGAATCCAGGCCGTTATCCGTTGAGCATGCAGGGTTTTCCATGAAGATGATTAATCAGCCAATCAGAAGGCAGGACACGCGACAATCATTCATTAAGAGTGGCATGGTGACGTATTCCTCTGATCATAAAAGAAGGCTGAAGATGCAAGACAGCGAACGCCAGAGACGAACATCAGTTCAGATCTGTACCTGCTTGGATTAACAAAGAGCATCAGCGAAGGGCGCAATCTCTGTTTGCCTCTGCTTGGTTCCCTTCAGCCGCCTCTGAGCTCTCAAGATCGCTCGCTGATCGGATGCGCCTGGATTTAAGTGCGAACTTAACACACATGAGCAACCTTGATCGGGACACGAACCTAGACTCGAACCTATAAAATCCCCAGCTGAAACTGCCCAATCAGCACAGCCATTCGCCGCTCAATCAGTGCCGATTCGCCGAAAAGGCACGACAACGCCACGACGACTCACGGCGGCGGCAGTGTCAAACGTCGCCGGGCGGGGGTTGCATCCTGCTGGCTCTTGCGCGGCGTGCGTGTCCATGGCGTTCGGCCAAGCTGTGTCTGCGTGCGTCAGTCATGCACGGATCTGCGCTGCACGGCTTTGTGTCCCTGCCTTCATTATCCATCACATGCTCCTGGCGCCACAATGGCTAACAGCACTGCTTCTGCTCATGGTCCGCCTTGGCAACCGCCGCGTCTGCCACTTGCTTCAGACTGCACGTGTCTCTTGTCAGCTTTGAAACGGCCGCAAGAGATCAAGGGGATCTGATACCATAACGGATCTCTTTAGTGCTTCTTGGCGTTGCTTCGCGGCAGTAGATACATGTTGAGGATGTCGCGGTTGGAGCTGAGGAAGTCCAGCAGCTGGCTCTCGATGAGCTTCTTGGTGGACGGTAGCAGCGCGTCGCCGGCGCGCCCCACGCGCACGTGGGCCATTGCGGCCGCGCCCTTGAGGTCGCCGGTCTCCTGGAAGAACACGCCGATGTCCTCCACCAGCCTGCGCACGCCGTCGTCCTGCTTGAGGAAGCTGTTGAGTCGCAGGCGGAAGTCGTGGAACCGGTCATGGTACAGCGCCGTGGCCCACTTGGCGTGGAAGTACGCGACCCAGTCCGTGACGTAGCCATTGGCGAAGGACGCCAGCGCCGAGTTCAGGAACGACTCGTGCATGCCGACCACACACTGCAGGTTTGAGATCTCCACGGGCGCGCGGCCGAGGTACTCGAAGCGCGACAGATGGCCAATGTCGTCAAAGGACAGGCACGTGTACCGCTCGGGCGTGGTCGTGGGCAGCGGCTGCAGCGACAGGATGTTGGTCAGTGACGGCACACTGATTTGCACGTAGCTCCTGCCGCCCACGATCACGGCCGTACGGATCACGGGCATGCTCATCTCTGGCGGAGCGACCACGTTGGCTACGTTGCCGCCGGCTCCCTGCTGGTGGTGGCTGATAGTGCTCGGGCCGGCGAGCGTAGACATGCTCTTGCGGCTCTTGAGCTTGCCGTGGGAGGGCTGGTGCTGGTGGTCGTGGCTCTCGCCTGTAGCCGGCGACCCAGGGCGAGAGACGTTGAGCGGGATCTTGGCAGAGGCCAATGGATCCACGAGCTGTAAGAGCGAGGTGGCGAGGAGCTCACCGCACTCGATGGGGCTGTAGTGCTCCTGCAGCTTGGTGTTGATGAAGCGTCTGGAGAAGCGGCAGAGACTGCCGGCCGCCAGAATGTGCGGGTCCGTCGTGCGCATGTGGCCGTTCACGACCAGCCGGCCGTCGTACACGAGTCCGCTCTCGTTGATCGCGCGGAAGATGTCGTAGTCCGCGTCGTTATGTTGACAGCAGAGCAGCCAGCCACATGACACAGTGTTGGGATCAGCTGAATGGCCGTGAGCGCCTGGGTGGCTGGTTGGATGCGCTGGAGCGTGATGCGCAGCAGCGCCATGCTGCGGGGGCTGCTGGTGGGAGACCGTGGCATGCGGATTGCCATGGTGATCTGGATGACTCGTAGCTTGTGGACTGGTACTGGTGATCTGCACGCCAGTGAGAGCGTTGGAGTGACCGTCCACCGTGAGTCCCACGATCTTGGTGTGATACTGCACACTGATGCCTCTGGCTGCCAGCTCCTTATCGACCTCGGCCCGCACAGCGTTGTCCTCGAATATGCTGCCGCGAGCGGGAGACATGAGCACGATGCGCGAGCCATCGATGCCTCGCAGCAGCAATCCCTGGATGACCTGGAGCGCCAGCAATGAGTGGCCGTACACCACGATCTTGGTCGCTCGGTGCTCGTCGCTTTCGTTCAGTAGCTGATTGTGCAGGCCCTTGGCAGCCGTGATATCGCTCAACACGACCATGTGCGCTGGGGTGGCTGGACCAATATACGCGTCACCGTCGAACGTGGGGAACCGGCCGAGCGCAGTGCATGTGCCGTCCTGAAGCCCCGTGGCTAGCGAGAGGTAATCGTACGGTAGGCAGCTGCCGTCCATGAGGATCACGGCCCTGGCCTCACGGTCGATCTGCACCACTCGGCTTTCGATCACGCGAATGTGCGTGCGCAGAGAGTACTGTTCGATGTCTCGCTTGGTCAGGAGGCTCTTCTTGGCAAAGTCGTTCACATGCGGAGCTGCAGAGGGCAAAGCGAGTCCAGGCTCGGCCACCACCAACGGATCGCTGCTGGCTAGCGGATCTGCCAGCGGTAGCTCCGCAAACTCCAATCCCAGAGGCGAGATCAGCGTCACGTTCGTGAACCGCAAGTACGGCACCGAGAGCAGACGCTGGAGACACGTGAACGCCGTGTCGGACGCTCCGATGAGCACGATCCGTGAGTTCACGACCAGTTTGGGCTCGGTCAGCAGCTTCTTGGAGATCACAAACAGCGCGAACTCGTCATAACTGGCGTCCGACTTGATCTTCTCGGTATCGTCCGGGTACTGGGCCACCTCCTCACTGCTGATGGCGATGCTGCGCCTGGGCGGAGCCAGCACGAGCTCGTGCACCAACGGACTGATCGGTCGTGGCTTGCCTGCGGTCGCCTGGATCGGCGCCTTGTAGAACACGCAGCTCTTCTTGAACTCGCGCATGATCTCCTCCAGCACGTAGCGCACGCAGGCAAAGAGGATCGGATTGAGCACGAAGTGGTGGATGATGGCCTGGTCTTTGGACCGGTGGTACGAGGTCAGCAGCACCGACTCGATATTGAAATGGTTCTTCAGAGCGCTCGCGAAGTCGTGGTTCCGCGTGAGCGTCACGACGCCGACCATGACGGCATTGGCTAGCACGGCGAACACCACGTTTTTGGGGTTTTCGGCCAGCTCGATGTCGTTCTCCTCCTGCGCTTCGACCAAATCGCTGACAACTCCATTGCGAGTCGGAGCATCCACGCCCGCGAGCAGTGCTGTGAGCTCTGCGTCGGTCGCTGGCCCGAGATAGCGCTCCACCCTGAGCACCAAGGGCTTGAGGATCTCGGTGCCCTCGCTTGTCGGGTGGAAGAACGAGATCACGTCACGTGGCAGCACGTACAGCACGTGCGTGAATGTGCTCATAGGCTTGGACCGCACCAGCGTGAACAGATTCAGAAAGCTAGGCTCCAGGGTCGTTGTGGGCAGCGTCAGCAGGCAGAAATCCTTGTCCGGGAAGACCGCGAACGCGTTCACCAGCAGATCCACCGCTCCGACGTCGTACTTCTCGTCCATGCAGAACAGCGTGATCGCAAAGCAGTTGGCCTTGGCTTCCTGGGTGTCCAGCTCTGCCAACCCGCCTCCGGAACTCTGCAGCGCCATCTCCAAGTCGTACATGCGCTGGTAGATTGGGCTCGTGAACGCCTGTATTGTGGCTGCCTTGGGCTGCATGCCATCGCATCGCACGATCTGCACAGCTTCGTTCACAGCGAACGTGTCGATCACTGAGTCGCTGTTCTCGTGGAACTTTTCCAGCCGATTGCGGATTGTGTCTTCGTTGTCGTCCGATCGCTGGATCACTCGACTGCGCACGTCCGGCGGCGGCGGGTTGAAGTCCACGTGGTAAGTCTTGTTGGTCACAGGATCCACACGACGACCGGAGATGCGCTTGATCACCTCCTCATCCGGCACTTCCAACACCAGCACACAGTGGGGCACAATCCCTTGCTCCAGCATAGCGGCAGCCTGGGTCGCAGTTCTCGGGAATCCGTCCAGCAGCCAGCCGCGAGATTTGCAGTCCGGCTGCTGCAGCCGTTCCAGGATGACGTCAATGATCAGCTCGTCCGGCACCAGCTCTCCAGCGTCCATGAAGCTCTTGGCCTTGAGGCCCAGTGGTGCTCCGGTCTGGATACTGGCGCGAAGCATGTCGCCCGTGGACAAATGCACCACGTCAAAGTGCTCCACCAGCACCTCGCATTGCGTGCCCTTGCCTCCGGCCGGTGGGCCGGTAATGATCAGCTTTGGTGGCTCCAGACGTTGCTTGCGCACCAGCACACGGAACTTTTGCGCGTTCTTGAGCGCCTGGATCTCCTCGCACACGTATTGCGCGATCGTCTGCTTGTTCTGCATGCCGTTGACACGCAGCGTCTTGGCGCACGCGTGGAAGGAATCGACCACCGCGTCGCAGTTCTCGTGGAACTTGGTCAATCGGTTCAAGATCGTGCTCTCGGTATCGTCCGACCGTTGGATCAAGCGTGCTCGCAAGGCCTCATCAGCCGGTGGTGGGTTAAATTCCAGGTGGTACGTCTTGCCAGTCTCCGGGTCGATGCGACGACCCGAGATGCGCTTCACGACCTCCTCGTCCGGCACTTCCAGCACCACCACTGCGTCCGGCAGGATGCCCTGCTGGATCATAGCCTGCGCCTGACTGGCGGTTCGTGGAAACCCGTCGAGCAACCAGCCGTGCGCCTGGCAATCCGATTGCTGCAGCCGCTCAATGATCACATTGATGATCAGCTCGTCCGGCACGAGTTCGCCCGTGTCCATGAATGACTTGGCCTGCAGCCCTAGCGGGGAATCGGCCTGGATCGCAGCGCGGAGCATGTCCCCCGTGGACAAATGGATCACGCCGAACTCTTCGACCAGCAGCTCGCACTGCGTCCCCTTGCCGCCGGCCGGAGGCCCGCATATCACGATCTGCGGCGGCGAGATCTTGCCAGCGTGCACGCTGCTGATGCTGCTCTTGGCCAGGTTGTTGTACGGCACCAGGTCGAAGGATTCCTGCAGCGAGGACACGTCGATCTCTTCCGAGATGGACAGGATGCCCGCGGCCCGGTCGGTGTCGTGGCCTTGCGCCACCAGACACGCGTTGTGCTCGTTCTGGCCGTGGATCAGTTCGGCTAGGAAGTACGCGCCGAACGCGTTCACCAGCGAGTCGTTCTGCCGGTCCAGGATCGGCGCCAGGTCGTCGTGGTCTTCCACACGAGCTCTACGCACGTGCACGGCCGGGATGTGCTCGCTCTGCGTGGACTGGTAGACCGCAAACTGCTCGAACAGCGCCTGATTGCTGGCGAACCTGCGACGGTCGCGTGGGTTCGGCAGCTCATCACTTCGCAGCGGCACGCGCTCGAAGAACTTGTTGAAGTTGGCCTCGTTCTCCATGTCCACGGAGATCGGCAGCACAAGCAGCACGCGCTGGCGCGTGGACAGCGTCTTGAAGAGTGTGTACAGAAGATGCTTGAGCACGGGCGACCGGTTGGCGGCCGAGGACTGCCGCTGCGCGAAGTGCACGAGATAGATCCAGGAACTAGCCTAGACAGGCAAACAGCAACGCCGTCAGCTTGCTCGGCATTAGCCATGGGCTATGAGAAGAAGAACGTACCGGCGGGAGATCGTACTTGTAGTCCACGTAGGCGTTGAACCCTTCGTGCTCGCCCAATTCCCCCGGCGGCCGGCAATCGAAAGCCGCGAAGCCCAGAATGCGCTCCGCTCGGTCCGGATCCGTGGCCGTGAGCGAAAGCAACGATGTCTCGATCACGGAGCTCATGAGCACGCGGCCAAAGTACGTCTTGCGGTCGGCTTTCTCCGGCAGCTCGAGGTCCATGAGTTCGCCCTGGTCGGCGTCCATGCTGCGGCGGATGGCATAGGCCCGCTCCATGATGGCGCTTGTAGGGTCGGTCCAGAGGTTTTGTGCCTTTCCAAGCGGTGCGTCTGTATATATATATTTAGACTCATGGAGCCAACCGCTCATGCCTATCGAGAGATCTGACGCAGGTACCATTCGAGTGGCCCTTGCGGAACTCTGACTGTCCGATATGCTTGCATTGGTATTCTACAGCTAATGATGGCAGCTACAGTATACGTTGGGGCGTCTGCCCGGTGTCCATTCAGCTGTGGTGGCTGTTCTCGAGTCGTGCTTGTAGCTGCTCTGTGACTGCTTAGTGGGGTTGCTTGGTCCGTGCTCGCGCGTGTGCCGTAATGTTGACAAGCGCATCAGCCAATTCATTACCATGCCTTAGCGAACAAATGAATGATCGAATACCTCAACACCTTTCCTGACTCTTTGTGCCTGCAGCGTTTGCACCATCGAGCGCATTCCCGCAATAATACTGAGCAGGTCAAGTCTTTCACTCGTATAAATAAATTGTTTGGCGTGGGGGTATTGGGGGTTTCATTTGAGCTGGTCAACCTCGACAGCACTTTCGAAAAGCTCAAGGACCAGTTTCAATGGGTCGAGAACGCCCAGCCTCCAAGCACACTAGCACCACCCAGCGGATGCTACACGTGGTCGAAGTAATCGATCGCTTCACTGCCTTTCACAACTACTCGCGCTCAACTTCATGGACAAAGGTCGCGTTTGTCTGCCTCAAGGCGTTTGCGCCATCGTTTTTCATTGCGATTTTGCTTATGACGATGCCGCTTGTTCCCCCGAGCCAAGGCTGGAGCAAGAACTGGGTGTTCTGGCTCCAGGCCTTCTTGACATCTTGCTGTGTGTCGTTTGGCGTGGCTATCCAGTTCCAGATGATTGTACCAGATGCAGGCCTGCAGATGAAACATCTCGCGTTCATTGCAATGCTGGCTGCGTCCGGTTTCACGCTGGAACTGATCTTTGTGGCCTATTTGTGGGTGTTTCCGCTTCCGTTCACACTGCTAGTGGGCGTGCCAGGTTGGCAGTCGTCGCTGATCGCTGGGATGGTGCTCACGACCGGAGTGACGAACCTCAAAACCAAAAAAGAGCTGCGCAAGCAGTGCCAGACCATGCATATCGTCGTCTCCATCCAGTCTACACTCATTTTGATATATCCGGCCTACAACGCAGCCTTCCTGGCGCTAAAGGGTCATGCGCAAACGGCGTTCATCATGGTTCTCCCGGTCATGAAGTTCTGCATGAAGCGCATGCTGGCCAAGACCATCGGCCACCTGGACGCTGGAAAGGTGCTGGTGATGACCAGCGTCGAGCTGTTTGACGCGCTGTATCTGTTCAAGTGCATGCAAGCGGCTGGCTCCCGCATCTCAGGGATTCTCTTGATTCTTGTGGATCTTGTTATTAACATCTTCCATCTCTGGCATCTGCATCACAGAGGCCGCATTGTGCTGGCCAATATGGCAGCCGGTGGAGACCTGGTGACAGCGGATGTGAAAGACTTGATCCAGACAGCGATCCACGCTGCCAATCGTTCTCTTGGGTCTATAAAAGCTCGAAAAGAGATGAACCAGACGAACGATCATCCAACGCTGTTTGCTGTAGCCCCACAGCGAATCCCGCTGAAGATTAAATCTCGCTCTTCATCGGTACAGCCAGTACAGGACCCAGCGAACGCGGCACGAGTGCTCGGCCAATCCGTGCAAATGTTGATCATCGAATGCGAGCAGATCATGGTCGTGGAGTTCATTGAGTGTATGGTTCCCGTGTTCTACGTTCTCTACATTGGCGTTCTGTACTTCTTCCTGCCGAACGCCCGGTATTACCCAGAACTAGAGCGCATGACTCATGACAAGTTCACTTCTTCTGCTAGTAATATCGCGGCATTCGGTGCCATGGAGATCGTGTCATTGCTCTATGTTCACGTCATGCTTCAATGGAGATTCGGCATATCCGCGCTGCATCTGTTGGCCTTCATGCTTGAGAACCAGAACTGGTTGCTGCAGGGCGTTTTCATGACCTGGGTGCCCATGATCATGCAGTACACGCTTCAGCATTACGGTTCGATGCATGGCGCTACGCGTGTTGTATGGAGAGTGGCTGGCTTACAGTCGTTTTGTCCGTGTAGGTGCAGATCTGACGCTTCGTTTTGACTGGGTCACGTGAGAAAGCCAGGGCATTCAAGTTGCATTTAGACAGCATCCACATCTACTTTGGAACGGCTCGATTATCGGATTAGCCTCAAGTTCTCCACTGCTAGGGAATACTAAACTAATGTACATGGGGCTTCAGCCTATGTTACGCCAGTGTGCCCGAATATGGCACGAATGGTACGGAGAGGAACCAGTCGCGTCACGTCACGGGTGGCAAGGAGGCGAGGGAAACGGTCAAA
>JAADVF010000502.1:0-21440 GCA_023334555.1 Elongisporangium undulatum
CTCCTTTCGGACCCCCGCAGCCTCAGCCTCCTCACCCGCAGCCGCAGCCTGGCCCAGGTCCTCATCAGTTTGTTGCTGTGTCGGCGCCTCAGTGGGGCCCACCTCAGCCTCCTCAGCCTCCTCGTCCGCAGCCGCAACCTCAGCCTCCTTTCGGACCCCCGCAGCCTCAGCCTCCTCACCCGCAGCCGCAGCCTGGCCCGGGACCCCACGGACGCTCCCTTCGCGCCTAAGCTATCTGCTGTAGCCAGAGCGATCCACAGTTGCTTGTCGTCTCCTTCGCGTCCAAGTAGTTTGAATTGGCCAACGTCCAGTCTAACTTTGTGAATGAATGTTTCCTTTTTGCCCTTTATTTCCCATTCCAATTCCCACTCAATCTAAATAAATGTCATGTTATCCCACTCAAACTTTATAGGCACTGAGCTTTCATGCGCTTCAATCCCCACTCGATGGCAATCGCGTCAACTTGGCGACCAGATAGATCACAGCGCTTCTTCTTGGGTTGACAGGCGGTTGCGGAGACCAATGTCAACACGTTTGTCTCAAATTATCCTGATAGTAAAACCCAGTAAAGTCCATGAGTGATGGTGATCAGTGATGACTCGCCCATCAAGTCGCGTTGGCGAGTCATCATTGGCTGCATGACCAAAGCTGATCCTGCCTTGGGTCCCCAACCTGCCTTGGCTCATTGCGCCATTCGCCCTTTTGCCCCCAACGCCCTGTCTTCCGCCATGAGCTCAATTCCCACTGTCATCGCCTCCAAGCGCGTTGTGACGCTCGACACGCAGTCGCTCGCTCGCACGCGCGCGCACATCGCGCAGGACGAGGACCACGAGGGGTTCTACACGATCAATCTGCCGGCCATCGCGGCCAAGTGCCGGCTCATCCAGAAGCTGCTGCCGCGCGTGCAGCCGTTCTACACCATGAAGTGCCACCCGGACGAGCGCGTGTTCGACCTGCTCACGGGTATGGGCTGCGGCGTGGACTGCGCCAGCAAGCCCGAGATCGCGTTCGCGCTCGAGCGCGGCGTGGCCCCAGACCAGATCATCTACGCCAACACCATCAAGCAGGCCTCGCACTTGCGCTACGCCCGGGCGCACGACGTGGCGCTCATGACCTTTGACAACGTGGACGAGCTGATCAAGGTGCATGCCGAGTACCCGGACGCCCAGCTCGTGCTGCGCATTCTCGTGGACGACTCCAAGTCGCGCCACCAGCTCGGGGTCAAGTTCGGCGCGGCGTTGGACGACATCCCGGCCATCCTGGCCACGGCCCAGCGGCTGAAGCTCAACCTCATGGGTGTGTGCTTCCACGTGGGCGTGGGCGTGCTCTGCGCCAGCGCATTCGTGGACGCGATCGTGCGCGCCAAGAGTGTGTTCGATCTGGCCAAGGCCCAGGGGCTGGAGCTCGCGCTGTTGAACTTGGGCGGCGGCTTCGCCGGCGACGATCTCGGGCCCGTGACCCTACAGGATGCGGCCGTGGCCATCAACACGTGTCTGGACGAGCTCTTCCCCGTCTCCAGCGGCGTGCGCGTGATCTCCGAGCCCGGGCGGTACTTCGTCTCGGCCTGCGCCACGCTCACGCTCAACGTGATCGGCCGCAAGGTGGACCCGACGCTCACGGCTGAGGCCAAGGTCGCGCAACCGGAGGACGACGACCAGCTCTTGCCGCCTCGGTACATGTACTTTGTGAACGATGGCGCGCACGGCTCGTTCAGCGCCGCGCACTTGTTCCCGCTCTACGACCCGATCGCCATCACGGTCAATGGCCAGAACGTGGATGTCCCCACGGACGAGAACAGAGGCGATTTCCAGGGCCCGGTGCTCGTGCCCTGCAGCCTCTGGGGCCCCACTTGTGACGGCAAGGACTTTATCACCAAGCGCACGCAGCTGCCCGTGCTCTCGCTCGGCGACTGGATCACGTTCCCGCACATGGGCGCCTACGGCTTCGCCACGGGCTCGACCTTCAACGGCTTCCAGCTGCCCGGCCGCATTTACGTAGAGAGCGACAAGAGCGACTGAGTCATAGGAGAGATCTTCAGTGGCAGCTGTGAGCGCCGTCGGCCGTGTATTGGCCAACGGCGCGACTCCTTGGGCCGGATATGCGATCCTGCCGCCCCAACCAGTAGGGCGACCCTTCGGGCTCGCGCTCGCTGCTGCAAAAGTCCAATATCACACTCACTCACTCACTCGTTCGGATCTAGCCGCCTTCTCATGCGTCGCTTGTGCTTGCTGCTCTGTGGTCTAGTGCTTCTCTGCGGCGTGGACGCCCAGGAGGACCAGACGCTGCTGGGCGATGCGGTGGTCAAGCGTCGGAATCCCGACGGCCCCATGCTGCTGGACGATACAACATGGAATGCTTACAACTCACCGAATCTGCTGGCGGAAGCACCACCTTCCAGGCCCAGTAAGGCTACTGGGCCACCGGACCAAGCGCTCCCGCCGCTCGACCACGCGGTCGAGGGCTCGCAACCTCCGCTGAACGACACCAACAGACCCAACAAGACCGATGGCAATCCCCCGCCACCCAAGCCAGTGGCTCTAGCAGAGGTGCTTGAGACCGACGCCCAACAAATCCAAGAGCAGGCGGGAGCAGCAGCCATGGAAGCGAAAGCTACCACGGTCCAGCACGCAGCCCAGTGGCCGCAGGTCAATGTGCACACCGGTGTGATCGTAGCGGTCGCTGGCCTGGCGCTGCTTGTGGCTGGAGTGGCGCTGCGCGCTCGTTCGGCTGCCAAGGACCAGCAGGCCAAGCAGCAGCGTGAAGACCACCACCTGCTGGAATCGCTGCTCTACAACGATATGGACTACGCCGCCATGTAAGAACCCTGAATCAAGACCTGGGATTTCATGTGTTGCTGCCTCCTCTGGTCTTGCTCCTCTTCGTGCGCTTCGTCAGTCGATTGGTCCATGCAGGTCTTGACCACAAGCACAATGCCGCGAAGCAGAAGGCTGCAAGCTGCCACCATCGCTTAATCAAACAACACGAAGACTAGGCCTCGACGCAATCAAATCCCAATCAAGCTCATCGCGTTTCACATGCAGATCGCTGGTAGATTGTCAGTGGTATCGATGCCAAAGGCCCGTAGGCTGTTGGCATACACCGCCTCGGCCAGGTCCGCCAGTGGCTCGTTGCGGACCTTGGCGGCTGTGTACAGGGCCAGCTGCACGAATGCAGGCTCATTGAGCTCCAGGCTCGTAGTCTCCGGGTCCCAGTCCAGCACGAGTCCGCTCTCTGCCCACGCGGCTCGCATAGTCTCGGCGTCTGGCGCTTGATCCGGTGCATCGCTTTCGACCAGCAGGGACGACAGCGGCACGCGAGCGCAAGTGGAGGCCGCTTTGCCGCCGTTCTGCAGCAGCTGCCGCGTGTTGAGCGAGAAGTACACGCGCGTGGAGCTGGCCCTGGCTTTAGCTTCCAGCGCGCAGAACGAAGGGACCATGGCCGGTGCGCCGCTGTAGGAATGCAGCACGATCGCCGGCGGCAGATGACCCTGTGTCTGCTTGAGCGTGCGCTGCAGGATCTCCAGCAGTTTACCGTAGGCGCCGACGCAGTGGAGCACACACGGCCGCTTGAGCTCCGTGGCCAACTGTAGCTGCGCCTCAAAGGCGAGCTCCTGCACGTCCATGGGCACGGCCTTGCCCCTCGCGCTCTTGCAGAGCCCGATTTCGCCCAGCTGCAGTGACAGTCAAGACACGAATGGGTCAGTCATCTACCTTCCCGCTGACCACTGACTGCTGGACCTACGCAGGCGTTGGGCTGCTGCTCCAGCTTGGCACGAAGTCTCCGCAGCAGGCACGCGTCTGCGTCCAGGTCACCCGACCACCACGGGTGAAGGCCGAACGCAGGCACGATCGGCAGCTGCAGCTGCTGCTGTCGGAGCGTGTCGAGCGCGTGCCAATCAGCCTCAAAGCAGGCGCAGGAGACCACGTGCGACACATTCATGGCCCTGGCACGCGCAACGACCGCCTGCACTGTTTGGTCATGAGCTGGTGCGCCGTCCTTCTCGGGGCTGAAGCGCGCGTCATGGAGATGGCAATGCGCATCGATGGCCGCATGAGCTTGAGCTGCTGGTCTGGACGTGATCATGCGCGCCAGAATCTTCCGAGAAACCCGCATCTTCGAATAAAAGAAACCGACATCATGGTCGTCACATGTCGCAGATCTCTGATGTGGATCGATTTCTGTCAAGCGCTTGGAGGTTGAGGCATCCGCTAGTACAAGATGAAGACCCAGAGACTGCTGCCCGTGTCATTAGCACATGAATACGCAGGCGGGGAGAGCTTTTACGTACGCGAGTGCTTCGACAAGTACTACGCGCTCGTGGAGACGCTGCTGGTGGACAAGAAGCGGCAGTGCGTGACCGTGACCGGGACGCCGGGTGAGCGACCTGCTCGTGCGCATGACTACGGATCGCTCAGTGGGGAAACTAAACGTAGTGTGTTCAGGTATTGGCAAGTCGGTGTTTTATGCGTACTTCTGCGACCGGTTCTGCAAGACACATCAGGACACGTGCATCATCGCGGTGTCCTACAGGGGCAAACAGGTGCTCAGACTCGCCATTTTTAACGGCCTGCACGAGCCAATATATCCGGTCAATGCGTTCCAAGTGAACGGAGCGGTCCACAGAGCCTTGCTGGAGGCTCTCACGTCAAATAAACGAGTGCTGTTCCTATGCGATGGACAGCCAGAGATCCCTCCGAGCGACGGCCAAGCGGTCGTGTTCACCAGCCCAAACGCAGATTGGCTCCGACTCATGCGCAAGGACGACTGCACGTACTTTCATGCCGCTCTGGACGATCTAGGAGCTCCAGCAAGCGTCCGTGGAGCTGGAGTCCCCACTCCAAGACGAAGATATCGAAGCGTGGGTCGAGGTCTTTGGTGATGATGCGCGTTGCTGCTGGAGCCCTCGAGCCGACATTGGAAACACAGATCCAGGAGCTTGTAGAGGCGATTGATTCCATTTCTAGCCCAGAAGAGCTGCGGGATCTCCTGTCGCTGCAGAAGTGTACGACCGCCGGACAGCGCCTGCTGCATTACCTGCCGGATGATCAAGACGGCACCAAAGACTCGGTTAAACTCGCGTCACCGTTTGTGATCCAGAAGCTCTCGGAGCGAATGCTGAGGCTGGCCGACTACGACAGAGAGCACATGCGGAGGTTCTTTTTCGCTGCTTCACAAGCCGATGCTCTATCTGAGTATATCTTTCAACTTGACGCGCACGAAGCGCTGGGCCGCAAGTACATGCTCCACGCTCGCTTGTTGCCACTTCCTAAAACTTCTTCGCCATCAACCGCTGACGCCAATGATGTGGTTTTGCCATCGAACCGAGTGAGACGGTGGATGAGTACGACACCAGATATCTATCTCTCGTTCTTCCGTGGCCCATGGGCCGTACCGCAAGGCGAAAAAGAGGACTTCAGAGTCCGGAAGATGATCAACGTCCCAGCAAATCGCACTCACCGCTCCTGTTGCTCCAAGTGACCGTCTTGGAAACCATGAAGCGCATGCATCTGCGATCATCAACACGCTGACCAAGCTGGATCTGCTGGAGTCCGAGGCCAGCGATCCAACCTCAACAGCGCTCGTGTTTGTCGTGCCAAAGAGCCATGCGGCCAGCTTCAAGCGGTAGCCGGTCGCCACCGAGCTCGTCACTGGTAAGGACAGCGTCAAAACATTCAAGGGCATTGGCATGAGAACGGCGGCGATGATCAAAGACGTGAACAAGACGCAAACGATCGACGAACTGGCGTCGGCCGTTGAGCGACTTCAAAGCAAAAGGCTGCAGATCGACCACAAGGGCGAGAGGTACTGGACGCGAGCCATGAACGCTTGGCACGCGCATCAGCAGGATGCAACGTTTGGGCCGGCGGCGGCGAAGAATCCTCAGTACTTGTGCACGTGGGAGCAGCAAGCGAGCGAGCCAAATCGGCCGTTTTCCCATTGCGACGTAATCGATCGGCTTGCTGGTGTAAGGACATGGCCAATGGCTACAGGGCCAGAGACAGACAAGACACGAAGGGTCAGCATCCTCCTTCCGCTGACCACCTAGTGCTGGGCACACGCACGCGCCTGCTTTGAGGACTATTGGTGCACGCTCGACACGCCACACGTACGACAGCTGCAGCTTGTGATCGCGCCAGCGTTCGGCCTTCATCCGTAATGGTCGGACGACCTGGACGCAGACGCGTGCCGCTTGCATAGTCTGCACACTTGCGACACGTTCATGGCTCCGGCACGCGCAACGACCGTTTGCATTCTCTAGGCATAGGCTGGTGGGGCCTTCTTGGGGTTGAGCGCACGTCGCCAGCGCATCGTGTCGATGGCCGCGTGAGCTCGATCAATGGGCTCATAAGCGCGTCTCTGAATGTTCCGAGAAACCTGCGTATTTGAATAAAAGAATGGGGATGGGCTGCGAACCCAGCAACCCATAGAACCGACTAGAAAGCTCGAGTCGGTTGAGATTGCGCGCATAGAAACGGCTCAAGTCGTTTGACAGCGTTGAGACTCTGCTGTGCTGTACATGTAGAGTAGTCGATGCGCATAGATGCGACTACAAACTGTAGTCGACTGAAGTCGCCAGTTCGCACAAGACCCGCGGGTGACCCATCTCCAATAGTGCCCCACCCCTCCTCGTCTGGATTAGGCCGGCCCATCAGCAGCTCGCTCATTCCCGCCGGCCATGCCCAAGGAGGAGGAGGAAGCGAGCGGCGCGTCGTCGCCGCAGACGAGCTTCGTCTTCCTAGAAGAGCACGAGGACGAGCGCTCGCACGACGGCAGCGTCTTCGCGCAGGCCTCCGCGTCCTCGCAGCAGCAGCTGAACCACCAGCTCAACGCCAACACCACCAACAACCAGAAGTCCGTGCGCGATGGCTCTGCGCGCGGGTTCCTCTTCGGCGCGCTGGGCCGACACCACGAGAGCCACGACGCCAGCGACCTGGACGTGGAGCCGCCCATGTCGCTGCAGGAGCTCTTCCCCGTGAACGCCAGCGTGTTCACCAACCCGCAGAATATCATGCCGTCCGTGCACGACGCCATCGTGATCGACGACCTGGCGGCCGAAGCCCCGCCGACCGAGTTCGTGTCGGTCGTCCCGGGCACGGGTAGCCTGCGCCGGGACATGCTCGTGCGCCAGCAGTCGCTCGGCTTCGACCAGAGCATCGCCGAGGTCTCCGAGAGCTTCTACCCGGGCTCGGCCAACGGCGACACGCTGGCGCGCAGCATGACCGAGAGTCTGCGCAACAGCGGGCTCTTCACCGGCTCGACCACGGGCACGACCAAGCAGCGCTCGTGCACGTGCAAGTGGACGCCGCGCGCCTGGATCGTGTCGTTCTGGACCCGCGGCACGGACAGTTGGGACTCGTACTTCCTCATGCTCACGCTCGTGCTGTCGCTGCTCGGCATTCTCGTGGCCTTTGTGATCGCCATTGTCGTGAGCGACTCCGACGGCTACTCCTACCGCACGCGCTGCGTTGTGCGCGTGAAGGACACCGAGCCCACGCTCGCCACCACGGCGTCCATCGCCTCGGTGCTGCTGCCCATGGTCAACCACGCCGTGCTGCTCATTGTCTCGCTCTGGATCGGCATTCTCTGCAGCCAGAGCCGCAAACGCGTGCTCCGCGCCGCGCCGTCCAGCACCACGTCCAACCTCAGTACGTGGCTCTTTCTGTCTCTGTCTGTGCTTCCATGCGAGCCTACTCGTGCTTACTATGGGGTGCTATTGTAGCGTCGGCTTTCATGTTGCCCTGCTACGAGGTAATCTGGTACACCATCGCGCTGCTGGCGCTCATTGGCATCGTTCTCTTTGGCGTGAGCTACGCGCCCACGCACAATGGGTCCAACTACGTGCAGACGGCCGATAGCGCCAAGTATCCGTGCGAAGTCACGACGCTGCCGTTCGTCTGGATCCTGCAGCTATTGCCGATGCTCATGGTCCAGCGCAGTGTCTCAATCGAGGCCGCTGTGCGATCCATCGTGTATTCGGGCTGTGTCTGCGGGGTCATGCTGCTCTGCCTCATGCTGCTGTACACGCACGGGCTCACGGCCATCGGCAGCATCAACATCACGGTACACGTCGTGCTGCTGGGCTTTTACTTCTGGGCCAAGTTCGTGTTCCACGCACGCTCGACCTTCGACTTTTTCTTCCTGGTCGCGGTCTTCAGTGATGCGCTCGACGTCGTGGTGGAGCTCATGGCGCTAGACCACGACAAGGACCACAGCAACGCGCCCTGGATCGGCCGCTGCATTGTGGGCGTCTCGCATGCACTCGTGACCGTGGCCATCCTGCTCGCGCTTCGAGCCGACACGCGGTACTGGCTCGGCATTGACGACGGCAATAAAGGCACCGTGAGCTCCAGGAACCCCATTCGACAGTACATGAAGCAGCTCTCGGAGCGCGGTATGATCACCAACTTCTCCACGCGCACGTCGGTGTACGACGTGCACCGCATGATCGAGGAGCACCGCAAGAACGTGGTGGACTTCTCGGCGCTGTCGCTGGACTGCATCATCGCGCAGGGAGCCACATCGATCGTCATGCGCGGCATCATGCGTGGCGAACTGGCCGTGGCGGTCAAGATCTACACAAGCGTGCAGGTTACGAACGAGGAAGTCGCTCGGTTCTCCCGCGAGACGGCACTCAACGTGCAGCTTTCGCACCCCAACATCGTACGCTTCTACGGCCTGTGCGTGGTCCCGCCATCCATTTCGCTGGTCTTTGAGTTCTGTGAGTACGGCGGCTTGGATGTCGCGCTTGAGAACAGCAACTCGAACCCCAAGGGCCGTTGGGAACTGTCCACGAAGCTCAAGGCCTGGCTGGACGCCTGCCGCGCCGTCGCCTACCTGCACAGCTTCTCCCCGCCGCTGCTGCATCGTGATATCAAGACGGACAACTTTCTGCTCGGTCAAGACTACGTGCTCAAGCTGGCGGATTTCGGCGAAGCCAATCTGCTTCGTCCACGCTCTGACGGTACCATGACGATCGCCGGCACCGTGGACTTCATGGCACCAGAGATGATTCTTGGAGGCAAGACCGCACGCTATGGCACTGCCGTGGACGTGTACAGCTTGATGATCACGCTGTGGCAGATCATGGTGCCCAGTCGCAACCCATGGGAAGGCAAGACACATCTGGAAGTCTACACGTGCGTGACCAATGGCGAACGACCGCCATTGCTGCCCAGCATCCCACGCGGCTGTGCTGACATTCTGATTATGGGCTGGTCGGCCAACCCGGCGGATCGCGTGGCGGTCGTGGACTTGATCCCCAAGGTGCACAAGCTGTGGCTGCTGTCACTGCATCAGAAGCAGCTCAAGCGCACCAAGTACTCGTGAGCTCATCTGACACAGTGGAATCGATAAGCTCTCTATTTATTTGGCTCATGCGCATACATACAAGACGAATGACCAAACAGGCCACGCAGTAAGTGATAGTATAAATACAGTTGTCGCTTGTTCATCAAACGTGGTGTCTTGGTTTCACAGCTCTGTGAGGCTGCGAGGCGCTGTGGTTGCTGCAGACGCATCCCCTGTGTCTTCGACGGCCAATTTTCGGTGGCTCTTGTGCTTGGACTTCTTGTCTTTCTTTTTGCGGCTCTTTCCACCGTCTTCCTCAAGCAAGTTAGCGGACGACAAAGACGAGCCCATCAGCAGCCTCTGATCGCCATCTTTGTCCTTTTTCTTCTTGGATGAGCTCAATTTATCACGCTGCGCCTGGCGCTGCTTCATCTGCAGCTTTTTCTTGCGCGCCTTGGCTTCTTCCTGCATTTGCTGCCAGTCCGCGTTGAATTCCGTCTCCTCGACCTTTTCAAGCGACGATTCTGGAGCGATATCTTCCACATTGGCGTCCGCTAGAGTGGTTGATAGATCAGCCAGTAGCGTCGAGTTCGATCCGGTCCGATCTAATTTCTGGGTGGCGTATTTACCAAACATGACCACCTGCCCGTCGGTATCGTCTTCTTGAGCCACAGCTGCTGCGCGTGTTGGCTCAAACACTGGCTGCACGGGAGCTGGGCTCGAGCGTCTCTTTGGTTTGATTTCAAAGCTGACAGCATCTTCGTATGGCTCCTCGTCATGATGGACTTCCTCTCCATCGCTTTCGTCTTCTTCCACGTGGATATTCGGACCGACACCAAAAGACGAAAACATGTTCAGATCCTTTGAGGAATCGAGAATCGCAAGGGAATGATCTTCATCCACTGGGCGCGTGTTTCTTCTGGAAGACGACTTTGACTTTAGCGGAGCTAGTGGTGTTTCTTCAGTGATAGTTGCTGCTGCCAATAAAGGCTTTGATTCAGTTTCCACATGCACAACTTCTTCCGCTGGGGCGAAATGCACCTCGTGACTTTCAGCTGAAAGTTCCTCCTTGGGGGTTACACCACTTGAAGCAATCTCTTCCAATACAGTTTCCACGTCATCACTTGAGATCAAACTGGGTTCTTCTGCTTGAGCGATAGCCTCGGTGAAAGCTCCAATATCGAGTGTTGTCGTATGCATCGTCTTTTCTGTGCCTAACAACTCGGCAGGATCGGAAATCGCTGTTGTTTGGACAATATCGTCTTCCAGTGAAATGCTGGAAGTAACAATGTCTTCTTGTGTAGAAGAACCCCGCTTTGCGTGCTTTGCACGAGTCGACTTGATCTGCTTCCAATTGACTGAAAACTCTTCATCCGGATCCGGAGCTGACTCCGTTGTGGTTGGAATTTCAAATTCAGGAACCACTTGGGTGACTGGAGCGGCAGGGTCTGCCGATGTAAACAATTTGTCCTCTTCTTTGACGACAGCGAACGAGTCGATAGCGATACTGCGCAAGGAAGCATTCCTGGATTTGCTTTTGCGAGAGCTGGACCGCTTTTTGTGCTTCACTTTCTCTGGTTTCTCGTCGCTTTGTGGCTGATCTTGCTCCTTCTCATCCCTGAAAAACGCCGTCACATCACGATCATTTGAATCGTCGAATAGCGCGTCAATGTGATCGTCCCTTTTGCTTGGCTTAGTCTTGGCCTTGGCACTGGCACTGGTCGTTTTTTCCACCGCAGAGACCATTCTACTCGCTGCAGCGGTTTCATCATCCTCGCTCAGAGCTGTAGACGATGGCTTGTGGACTCTAACAGCCGCTGAATACGCGCTGGTGTTATCATCGTTTGCTTCCCATGGATTCGACTCAGTTGACGTTGTAGATGAGCGTTTTGCGCTGCTCTTTGCGCGGCGAAATGAAGACGTGGAACGATTCTTTAACGACACGAAGTCTTCTTCATCTTCGTCCTGCAGATCATTTCGTAGCACACTCGGCTGCTCGTATTCCGGCTTCTGCTTTGTTGGCTCAACGTCGTCTTCATCATCTTCTTCTTCCTCTTTTGCTCCAGTCTGGAACAGCGACTCATAGCTCTTCCCTCCTACAATATTTTTCTTCTCCGCTGGATTGTCGTCCTCAAACAAGTCGGCAAACGAATCACGGCGTTTCTTCTGCTGCGTATTTTTGGTCCGAAGTGTCGAAATGGCACTCTTCGAGCTGCTTTTCTTCTTTGGTTTGACTTCCTCATCACTGCTGTCATGGTCAAATATACTCTCCTTGCGTGGTGGCTGTACTTCCTTTTTGGGCTTTGCTTTGCTCTTGGATGCCGGCTTCGTCTCTGAGCTTGAGCGACCATGGCCATTCCGCTTTCGGATGAGCTGTTTCAGTGCCGCTAATTCCCCTTCTAAGGATGAAATCTTGTCGACAATGGTGTCATCTTCAGAATCGCCTGCATCGATGGATGCCGTTCGGCTTTCGGTCACAGCTCGATCATACGTTGAGTACACAGGCTCGTATGTTGGCTCAACTGGTGCTGGCTGAGCGCGATGATCACGCTGGGGTTTGCTTGAAGCTGTCGATACGCGCTTACTCTTTGATATATCGCGTGCTTGAACGTATCCACCGGTGCGTTCGTCAAACACGTAATCACTTGGTTGCTCGAACTGGGCAAAAATATCGTCAACCGAATCGCCCGATTTCGTCGCTTTCGTCGTTCGTCCTCCAGCTAGCGCATCCATAATATTGGACCGAGGCACGATCTCCTCAGGAAGATCCTGCGAATCCGGCATTTGATCTATTGGCTGAGAGAGACGCGGATCTCTGGTATGGTGTTGCAATGACACTGGAACAGCATACGTTGCTGTGCCAGCCCCAGGAGTGGAGTACACACTCCCCCAAGAGGATGTAGATGCCTTAGCCGCGCTTGGTTCTGCTCCAGACCCGGCATAATACGAAGACGATCCACCTCTAGGTGATGCCATCGATCGCAGCGGGTCGAACGAGGTATCATTTCGATACTCATCCTCTTGGCGCTTCTGGTCAAAGCGACTCACACCAGCTGATACGGGGACAGTCGACGGCATCTGGGCGCTTGGAATCGTGCCCCAGGCGGCAGCTGGTTCTGGGTTGTCGCGTGAAACAGCCTTCGGAGACTCAAACAAATCGTCAAACGTATCCCGTCGTTTCAGCTTCTTCTTCGAGCGGGACTTGGTACGCGAGCGGTCACGACTGGCACTGCTCGCTGTAGCTGTTGCCGTTGTTGGCATTGCAAAAGTCGGTTGTTGGCTATCCTCTTCATTCCAGCTAGACGTCGGTGCTTCGTACTGCCCAACAACGGTAGAACGCAAAGGGTGGATACTATCTTGAGACGCAAACCTTCTAGATGCTCCGGCGTTGTCAATCATCGTGTAGCGATCCCAGCTTTGGTTCCGTTGCAATGACCGATCAGACTTGAGCTCGCGGTTACTTCCAGTGCGTGGCATGTTTGTCGTGGTGACTTTCACTGACGATTCTGATGATTGTCGAGCGAGTGCTACTGGTTGTGCTGGCTGCGATTGCTTCGGAGCAGACGACGGTGGTGGAGCAGCAGCTGCCGCTTTGGACTTTGAAAACCCAAGGAACCGCTTGAGCGCTCCAGTGATTCCGCCAGTGCCACTGCTTTCTTCGGCTTTGGGGGCGTTGGCTGGTGAGGTTTTCTTCTCTGTCGAATCTGGTTGTGCAGTGAATGATCCTTCGTCGGCAGGACGTTCCACAATACTGTAAGACTCACCAGACGAGATTTCGCGTGGCGCGACAGCACTCGGCATCAACGAAGTCGATCTGTGGTCCACTGCCACTGGCTCGTGCTGCCATTTGCTCTGCCGAGAAGACTGATCTCCATGAACTGCATCATAATACCCTGGGGAATCGTCCACCACAAGCGCGTCCGCATCGGCTTCATAGAAACTTGGTTGAACAGTCGACGCAGGCGCGAATGCGACACCATTTGTTCTCGCGAATGCGTTCGCAGCTGATGTGGCCGTCGCTGCTTGCTGTTGCTTGTCTTGGTCACCGGATTTCTTCCGCTGCTCCTCTTTCCGCTGTTTCTTCTCGGCCTTGGCTTTGCTGTGGAACAGGCCTTTAAAGTGCTTCTTTTCGGTGTACCGGGCGTCGTCGCTGTCGGATTCCATGGCACCGGCGTTCTTACTGGAAGTACTAATTGATGCAGCCGCTTGAGATGGCCGACCCTTGATCTGCTGCGAGTGGTAGCGCGAAGCCTCGTCGCTCACACTACGCCGACTGAGTGGATGCGCGTCACTCCATGTCGCTACACGCGATGGCACGTCATCCACGAACTTGGACTTTGCAGGCTTGGAATCCTTTAGCTCTGGCTGCGGATCAGTGAACCAGGTATCGTCCGCAGTGTTGAACAGAGCGCTGCTGCCAGAGCCTGCTGCTGTTGCGGTACTAGCAGGAGCACGTTCCTGCTCCCTGCTCACCCGGAACGCTGCGTGTCGGTCGGACTGGCGGTTCGACGATGAGGGCGTCACCATCGCAGAGACAGAGCCATAGTGCTCGTGCTGCTGGCCAAGATGGCAGGACGTACAGACGCGCAGCTTCTTGGAGGAACTCGACGCCGCCGCCAGACGCACAAAGTGCGAACAATCAGAGCACATCACACGACCGCACAACCTGCAGAGCGTAAGCGTTAGCAACACAGCAGCATGACGGTCCTGGAGAAAGTGCGGGCCTGTTACCTGCAGTGATGTTTACGCCGGACGAGCGAGAAATGCGCCGAGCACAGGAAGCAGTCCGAGACGGTCGCATCGTCTTCCCACTGCGCCTCGGCCAGTTCCTGGCTCTGCTGGGACGAGCTGATCCGCTGCTGCGGAGGTGCAATCTCGCGCGTCACTGGAGCCGCTACTGGAGTGTGAGGCTTGGTCCGCATGACCTGCTTCTCTTTCACTTGGTCGATCCTGGGACTCTTGTTGTTTGCGGACGGCCGCTGCTGCGTCGGCCGGGCGTAGAGATCGTCAAAGTCCCCATCGTCCTATAGAGCAAAGAGCGGGCTTTAATGAGAGATGGAGCGGTAGAGACCTAGAGCCTTGGTGCGCACGCACCGCATCATCAAAAAACGGATCGTGGTCGCCCATAGAGCTCTGGCCCCCGCGCACAGTTCGCTGCTCAAGCAAAGTTGAACGTCGAGAGGAACCCACAACGATAATGTGGGCCGCTCCACATTGCGTCCCAGAGTTTGGTCTCAGATACAGAAAGAACACGTATATAACTTGACAGAGATAATAATCCAGCTTTATAAATTAGATCCAAAAAACTAGATCGGGGTGTTTGGATTCTGGAACACCGCGCTTTCTGTACACTGGTGAGAGGGAGGATGGGCGAAATCGGACGATGGACCCATGGAAGAACATTCATGGGCTCGTGGGCGTCGACTGCTGCTTCTCTTGGCTGCAGAGCGGGCACTCGAGCACCTCGTTTAGCTTGGCCAGGATGCACTCGTCGTGGAAGCGGTGGCCGCAGTCCAGCGTAGTGAGCGAAGAGCAGAACGACTCGGCGTAGCTCTGGCTGGCCATGGTGCTGCCGCTGTCGGTCGACGACGCCGTGCTCGTGGTGTCGAGGCTGGACGTCGACTCGCTGTGCTCCAGCTTGGCTCGCGTGCAGGACACCACGAGCGGCTTGGCGCAGATCGAGCAGCTCTCATCGTTGCCACTGCTGAGGCTGGTCGCACCCTCCGGCTGGTTGCCGACCAGCGACACGCGGTCTTCGAGAATTGTGTTGTTGAAATCCGAGCGGTCAAAGACCATGCCTTCGTACAGGAAGTCGTACAGGATACGCGGCAGCCGCTCGGACGAGACCGCGCAGTCCAGACTGCGGTTGTCCTTGAACAAGTGCAGCAACGAGTTGAGGAACGTGTCCAACTCCGTGAGCCGCGTGGTGATGACGCTTGAGCTGCGCGAGCGGAAGAGGTGGCGCCGTGGGAACTGGTGCGCCACGAACATGTACAGCCACGGGCAGTTGGACGTGCAGAAGTGGCCGTGGTCCAGTACCTCCACGATGGACTCCTTGAGCTCGTGGAACTCGGTGAATGTGCGGCCCATTTCCCAGGACTGCTGCAGTGCCTGGTTGGTGATCCGCATGATGTAGCGCGGCTGCGAGAGCTTGTTGCCCGGCACGACGGCCTTGACGAACTCCACGTGCAGATGCTGGAGCAGCGACAGCTCGAGACCACCGGCACCGACGGTCGAGTGGCGCTCGAGCGCACGCGCCTTGGTCTTGCCGCGCGCGCGCAGGCCGTTGTCGTTGAGCGATTGGCGACGGCGGTATTGCGGGACAGACAGTCGGGGCATCATGGTCAGCCGCGCGGTGTCCATGCAGAAGCGAGCGAATGCGGAGGGTACAGCAGCAGCCGGACGGATGAAACGGGGAGATCGGTCAACGGCCTTGCGGGAACGTTCGCGACTGATTGCGCGCCCGAGCGGCTCTCTGCCGACTCACGGAGCTCGAGATGACGGTCGCTGGGTCTGTTCTTTTTCTGAAGGGGGCAGGTGCAGGGGTTACGGTCCCATACATTTCGCAAGTCATGAACCGAACGTAACCGGGTCATCACTGCACCAGCGGGTTCACATAAAACCATAAAACCGAGGGATTACGCGTCGCGACATGCGTGTTGGCTGTCAGTGAGTTCAGCAGAGGAGGGAGGACCCGCCACGCAGATGAATGAACTGGCAGGTCCAGCGTTTTAACGCCATAAGCCCAAAAGGCCGCGCAATTATTCACCCGCATGGCCGACTTGTGTGGGGATACCATCCATTTGGGCGAAAGCAAAAAGTGGGACAGGGTGGATAGCACCCGAGAACGATCGAACGATGCACGATGGACTGTGTGTGTACGTACCACTTTGAAGCAGCGAGGAGCGTAATCAGCAAGTCGAGCTTTGTGGTTCCAAGCGTTTACTCTCTCTCTCCATGTGGATGGAAGATAGCGACGGATGACCATGGGAATTGAAAGGGAATTGCGCTGGACTGAGCTGGGCGGAGAGAGAGCGATTGGGGCAGTGGACTGAAAAATTAGGTATTCGCTAGTCAGGGTTCTGAATGTTCTGACAGCAGGCTGCGGCGGTGCAATTTGTGACCTTGTGGACCCAGAAAGAGAAGCCAACAAGGATGCGCTTGGATCTGCCAGGTGGTTCTCTCCCACGATCCTCCTCCTCGTGGCGGTTTCCACTCAGGAAGCTCCCATCCTTTATCGTTTGTGGCGAGTTCCATGTACAGTACAGTACCGTGATACTTTTGTCAATGGACACGGGACAGACCTGAGATACCAGATGGATTTGTGTGCACCACGTTAAAAAACTGTACCACAACAACTGAAACCGGTACGACACCGCACCACTTTGACAGGTGGGCGCTGATTGGCTGAAAGAGAAACCGAATGCTTACGGCAGAGAGAAAAGAAACCGCAGTCAGATTCGTGTTTCCTGTCAGAACATATACCCTTTCCAAACCATTCACCTGTGTCAACATGACTTCTCATAGTTTCGCCGTCATCAGTGCGGGGCATCATCATCAATTCTCGCAGGTTCGTGGGGGTCGGTCGCTCAAGCCAAAGGAACGCCGTGCCACATTGTCATTCCCAGATCTCCTCGCGGCAAGCAGTCGGTCTCCTTCTCCTTCCTCCTTCTCCTCCTTCTCTGTGCCACCCGCCAGAGACCCCAGCGCCACCATGAACTACTTCTTTGGTACCACCACGCCCGAGGCCCCCGAGGAGCCCCAGTTCAAGACCGTGGACGACGTGGACTTCGCGGCCTTCGGCAAGGAGAGCGTGCAGATCCTGCTGGACCGACACACGGGCCAGGACAAGGTCTCGCGCTGGGAGCTCGTCGACAACCAGCCGGACGTGCGCGTCTGGCGCGGCGAGGTTGACGGCAACTCCTGGAGCCCGTTCCGCGTCACGCTGCGCATCCGCGCGGACAAGGCCCAAGTGCAGGCCGCGCTGCTGGACATCGCGCTCATCACCAAGCTGGACGACATGACCGAGTCTGCGCGCGTGATCAAGACCATCGAGGGCCAGGACGGCCAGGTGACCCTGCGCCACATCGTGAGCAAGGGCGTGCTTCTGGTCGCGCCGCGCGACTTTATCGTCGTGACCTCCTCGACCTCCGTGGGCGAGGACAAGATCATCATTGCCAGTCGCTCGATCCCGATCGCGTCGGCCAAGCCCGCGGACGGCGTGGTGCGCGGCAAGACCATCATCTCTGGGTACATCATCCACGAGCACCGCTCCGTGGACGGCCGCGTGTTCTGCGAGGTCACGCTCGTGGCGCACGCCGACCTGGCCGGGTACATCCCGTCCTCGGTCATCAACATGCTCGGCACGTCGGCCACGGTCAAGATCCTGTCCAACCTGCGCACGATGCTCGAGAAGAAGTGAGCCAGCTAGATTAGAGACCCCATGCATCCACTCCATTCCCTCCGCTGACCTTGAAGGCAGTAACATTTTATAACAGTGCGTGTGCGTTTGCAAATTCTACGAGTCAATGGACAGCGTTCTCCGGAGCAGTAGTAGTGTTTCTAAGGGCATTGGACATGGGCTCGTGTCAGAAGGAGCTTGAGGGGGGCAGTCTTGGTGCTTCTGCTGCTTCTGCGACAACGCGCTTGCAGCGCAGTAATGCCTTCTCGTGATTACGCGTCGGCACGCGACTCCACAACCGATTAATCATCTCGCGCTTGCGCTCTGGGTCCGGCAGCGCCATGCACTCGCCATAGGCCGGCTCCTCCACGGGACACAGGTCCACGAGGATCCGCTCGTCTGTAGAGGAAACTGGGGATGCGCGCGCCGAGCCATCGTGGTAGAGCAGCACGCGCACCTGCTGCGTGGTGTTGCAGTAGATCAGGCCTCGACTGGGCTGGATCACGTACGCAGAGCGGTTGGTCGTCTTGATCTTGAACGCCAGGCAGTGCGAGAACGACGGGTTCGCGAGGTAGATGGCGGCGGTGGAGGGCAGAGGCGGCGCGACAGTGTCTGCGTTGGCTGGGACATGGAACAGCAGCGAGCCATCAGCTGGGAGAATGGAGAAGATCGGCACGCCCTTGGCGATCTCTTCGCTGCTGTTTGGCTGGGAGTCCTAATAGACACACAATAAACGCACGAAATGGAGATCAGCTGCCTGGCATTGGATATTGAGATCAGATAAGGTCGTACCATGGACATCCTGGAGAAGGCGGAGCTGGCTCGTGACCGGTCGAGGTCCGACCCAACGACCGACTCGGCCTTCATCTCCTCCAGCTCCATCAGCGTCGTGTGGAATACCGTGGAGTCTCGCGAGACGCGTGGCTCATCTGGTCGCTGTGGTGGCTGGATCGCTGTCTGTTGAAGAAGAGCTGTGACCGCCAGCGGCTCCGGAAGCTCCGGGGCTGGATTCACTGGAGACGACGCGGCAGGAGGCTTGACCCTAACCGGCGCCGCGACAAACTGGCACTGGAGCGTGTGGCTGGAGACTACCTCCTTGGGGATACGCGCCCAAAACGCGCGCATATTGCTTGGATCAAAGTGCTGTGCGCTCATGTCGTCCGTCTGGTCCACGCTCTGCACGAGAAACCTCTCGCTCATGGGCCTCTTCGTCAGCTCCTCGGGCGACAGCGACTCGACCTGTGCGCGCAGACTCTTGAGCACTGTGATGGCGATCTGCTCGCTGGCCAGCGGCGCGATCACGCCCTGCGCCGGCTTGACTGTGAACAGATCCGGCTGGGTCGTGCGGATCTTGAACACGATGTGCTTGTTCGCGGAGAGGTTGCTCAGCGTCACCTGCGTGCTCAGCGCTCGGCTCTGCTCGGCTGCAGGCAGCTCGAACGTCAGCAGACGCGCAGGCGCCAGCAGCAGACTGGAGTTCACGCCCACGGACGCGCAGATCATGGCTCTATCGGCAGTTGTAGCGCTTCCTCTCCCGTGCAAGGCGCTCGTAGGCTCGTTGCCTAATGGCGTTTGTTGTTTACGGTGTACCCACAAGGGGGTACTAAAGTTGCGCAACATAAATAGCAGCGAGTCTTACGTTGCGCGAGCCATAGCCAAGAGCCACACCCTTCGCACCCAGCAGAACCCATTGTGAAGAATGCGGATGCTGTGCTATCGATCGGCTGTGGAGCGACGCTACTACAGCGGTCCCTGCTCCATCGCGTACGCGTTCTCGTGGCTCACGTGGCTATTGGTGGCACTGCTGCCGCTGCTGCTGGCGCATGGATCAAGAGGTAGAGTCCTCCGACCGATGGATCTCGAAGATCGAAGAGCTACTGACACTCTCTGTAGAGTTCTGGCAGCTGACCAACACGTATCGAGAGCAGCCGAGCGTGAAGCTGACGTATCAGGTGATGAGCGTACTGGAGGGCACAGTGGGAGACTCGCAGCAGTACCTTTCGCTCGTGCAGACCACGCTGCCCGAGCGGATCCAACGAATGCTGGCGCCCAACACGCGAGCTGCGCATATCAAAGTCCGTAGGTCTTGAATTGGTCTTCTGTCGATTGGGCTAGACCCGGCATCATATTGATGTGGCTCTGTGCGTATGTTGGACTCAGTCCTATGAGCGTGACGTGAACCGCGATGGGCTCGTGGATTCGCTGCATCTCGAGATTGAGACGCCGCTGCTGGCGAACGAGAGCATTCTTCAGGTCACGACCGTGGTCTGGCTCAACTACTCCCTACAGGTAGCGTCTCTACCTCATCGTATCGGCGTGAAACTCCAACTTATTGACCGTTTGTGATACGCTAGAGCTACGTACGCCTTAACACGGACGCCATGGCCGTCTTCACGCACTCTTCGCCGATCCCTGGGGCCGCGTCGTATGTGGACGGCGATCTGGTACTCGAGTTACGACGTCCGGTCGCCATCAACGATCAAGAGTGGCAGAAACCCTACGAGCACACAGCTATCTTGAACACCTCCAACATCCAGGCAGCGCAGGATCTGCGTATTCAGGATTGGATTGCCCGGTACCGGACGCGAGACTGCGCCGCGCACTTCCACGCTGTGTATCCAGTGTGGACCAGCCAGACTGGGCAGAAAAACACGATGGCAACCCAGCCTCGCCGGTTCAAGAGCTCGATGACCATCCGCGTGGGCCAAGTTGACGTTCTGTGCGGCGCCTCTGCTATTTGGTTGGGGAGCTGTCTTGAATCGCTTTCTGATTCTTGTGGTGTGGGTCGAATGGTTCATAGGTATACACCGTCGTGGTCGGAGGTGTTGAAGAAGGCGTGGATTCAAGTAGGTAGCTTGCGTGCCGTTGGTGTTCAATTGCCACTTAATCCGCTTGCTTGCCTAGTACTATTGCATTCTTGTGGTCGTCTGCACGCTCGTGTCGACACTGAACCACTACTTATTCACGCACAAGGTAAGATTGAGAAGTTGGAAAACACGTTTCACTTATTAAGGCTCAATGCGCTTTGGCCACGATTTGATTAGGTTCTGGACACTCGCTCTGTGCTGTGCGATGCGTCCATTGCGCTCCGAAAAGATCTATAAGCCCACCCGCCTCTGCGCTTGAATGAATTACTTATTGTTTGTGTTACACAGTGGAACATACCCACGAAGTATTAGTCATGGAAGTCTGACAGTCATTGCACCCAGCAATGACATCTGCCACAATATTAAATACGAGTTTTAAATTGAACAAGAAGCTGAAGTTGAGTTGTCGTTACATATCTTCAAATCATATTGTGAGGGAAATAGGCCAGAAATGAAATATGGAGTGGCACCCAAGACAAGCATAAGCGAAGACATCCATTCACATTGTTTATACAGTACGGTGGCCAAAATCGAAACTACTTGGACGCGACGGAGACGACAAGCGATGTTTATGTCGTGGGTTGAGGACCTCAGCTCTTTATCCACGAAGAGATCGTCCGTGAGGGTGTGGCGGCTGCGGCTGCGGAGGTCCAAATGGAGGCTGCGGATGAGGAGGTCCGAAAGGTGGCTGAGGCTGTGGCTGCGGACGAGGAGGCTGTGGAGGCTGAGGAGGACCCCACTGAGACACAGCAACGAATTGGTGAGGACCCGGGCCAGGTTGCGGCTGAGGATGAGGCTGCGGCTGAGGCTCCGGGCGAGGAGGCTGCGGAGGTCCAAAAGGAGGCTGCGGCTGCGGCTCCGGGTGAGGAGGTTGAGGCTGCGGA